>JAJJWX010004788.1:0-177059 GCA_023529315.1 Papaver bracteatum | reverse complement strand
CTTAGATTTACTAATAATAGATAATGAAAAGGTGTAGAATCATAAATGGGCCTACAATTGTGAGATGAAACTATATAATTCTTGTATGAGCCATTTTGGCTAGATTCTTAGACTTCTTGTGTGATTAAAAGTTAGTTATTAACAATGATCGACTCAAATAATGAACCAGTGGATCGTGGATCTTGAGGTAGGCTTGGATTGTCATCAAAAGGTGTGGGAATGCATTTGACTCTTTGTATTCATTATTGTTGCTTTTATAAAATTGTATGCTTAACAAACTCATGCATTGTCTGTTTCTGCATTCCATGTTTTGTTTAAAATGCTTTATGATAATCCTGTCGATTCGGTGAATCTTTCCACGATGTGGAAAGGACTTGTATTGTTTTGTGGTCAATATGAATTATTATGGGAAATGAGGATTTCCACTTGTGTTATATAGGATACGCTCCTTCACATTTATACTTACTTTAATTCATCTTTTATTGTTTAAAGTATTGGTCACCATGGTCTTGGTGGCATCCATAGCTATTAGTTGTGAATTTCCGGGTAGGAATTTACAACCATATTATACATTGTTTGAAGAAGGAGTTTGTCCATATACATGTATGATTATTTCAGTGACTTAGTCACTGTTTAATATTTTCGGAAAAACATGTATTGTTTTCCAAATCTTGCCTATGATTACTTAGAAGGTTAAATGTTAATTATTCCCACTTCAGTTTCTGTGACAGATCAGGTTTGCGCAGCTAAAGCTCCGAGAAGTTGACTTCGCAAGTTGATTAACTTCTGTTATGTTTATTATGTTATATATTCTATTTGTAAACCAAATGACTATTATATATATCATTGGAGATGAGTTCTTGTATATATATATTTCTGAGCGGGTTAGCTTTGGGTTAAGTTTTTGTAGCAGATTTCTTAATTGAAAGTTTAAGTGTTTAATTTAGATTTTAGTGCCTCTTTATTTAGTTAAATTATTGGATTAGTCAGCTGCTAGCTTAGGGGGCGCTACAAAAAAGTACCCGATCGTCATGCAATTTTTACTGTATCATTATGAATTAAAAAAACACAACATACTAAAATTTCATTGTATTCCAACAGATGAATTTAAAGATATCATTAAAACTAAAAACAGAGATTCTAGGGTTCACAAAGTTGAATTATAATCAAATCATGCTGATTATTACCAAGAGCTTGTTAAACTCAAATTAAGCCAGAAATCAAAGTACCCAATCCATATTTTCATTAAAAAACATGGTTTGTATTGAAAACCCAATAATTCATGAAGAACCTTTATTTCAAAATTCTCAAATCAAGGCATTTATACATGAAATTGATTTTCCTTAGGAATTACTTATTGTTATATTCAGATTCATTATCTTCTAATTAAACACCAGCAACAGCATCTTCTGGATCTTGTTTCAACAAAAAAACTCCTCTTTGATCCGTTCATAATCACTACCAGCATACCTATCTCTAAAATACCGTCACAGCAACCACCTCTTCCACCAGTTCAAACACGAACTCAAACCCTAGTTTCCGAACCCCCATCATAATACAACAACATATCCTTCATTTTTAGTTCTTATCCAACTTCAGACATCTCAGATTCACTTCACAACTAAACCAGCATCAACCCTAACTTCACTATTCTTCAAATCTGAACCAAACCCTTTATTTATCATCATTTGTTCTTCTTGATTCTCAACAACAAATCTGAACCAAACCCTTTATAATTGAAACCCTAAATATATGATTTCTGATATCAACAATATTTCTTAAATATAGAGTATTGATTGATGAGAATACAAAGAGATAATTAGGGTTTCATACCCATCCACAAAAATCCAAACCCAGTAGATGCACAGAATGAATCTGAAACCATATATCTACAAAATCAGCAGATTCTTTGAGACTCAAAAACATCATCAAGAGCAGCGGTGGTGATGAAGCGCCAGTCATATGTGGAGAAGAAGAGAAGTGTTCTTCGGGGTGAGGAAGAAGAGACGAAGAAATAGAGAAAGCGATAGAGCTCAAGTGGTTGAGGAGGGTTTGGTGGGTGAATGAAAATGATGGGCGGACCAGATTTCGTTTGATCCACTCATGCGAATTGAGAAAGAATATGACGGTTGATATTGTATTTGTGATGGTCATATGGATTGAAAAGCATTTGTGTTTCTCTTTGTGCTAATACGAACTCATATATTCGGATTATTATCAACCTTCGACATGAAAAAAAAATCCAAAAAAAATATTAATAAATTTAGGACATTGTTATTGACATTCTGATATAAAAAAAATCCAAAGAATGTATAAGAATGAATCGGCAAAATGAGAAATGAATTCGATAATTGGTGTGTTTCTTTGTGCTTTCTCTTTGTGTTTTTGTGCTTTCTCTTTGTGCTTTTGGTTTGGATTTCGACTAGCATCATAGGTCATGAAGTAATTTTGAAAAGTCATACAGATCATGAAGTAGTTTTAGTTCACACTGGTAAAATCAGGTTAGCATGATACATCATCGAAATCTACAAATATGAAGCTCAATGTCGATTCAAACTTCAAATGTGGTATAACGGCATACAAACTATGAACTGAGAATCTCCATGAGGGTTAAAACTTCAAACCTAACATGATACATCATCTAAATCAATAAATATAAAGCTCAGTGTCGATTCGAACTTCAAATATGGTATTACGACATAAAAACTATGAACTAAGAAGCTCTGTGAGGGTTCTGACTTCACACGTAGCATCATATATCATTGAAATCGATAAATATGAAGCTCATAGTCGATTGGAACTTCAAATATGGTATAACGGCATAAAAACTATGAACCAAGAAGCTCTGGGAGGGTTCTGACTTCAAACGTATCATGAAATATCATTGAAATCGATAAATATGAAGCTCATAGTCGATTCAAACTTCAAATATGGTATAACGACATACAAAATATGAACCAAGAAGCTCTGGGAGGGTTCTGACTTAAAACTTAGCATGATACATCATAGAAATCGATAAACATGAAGCTCATCGTCGATTCGAACTTGAAACTTGGTATAATGGCATATAATCTATGGACCACAAAGCTCGGAGAGGGTTCTGACTTCAAACTTAGCATGATACATCATTGAAATTGATGAATATGAATCTTAGTGTCGATTCGAACTTCAAATGTGGTATAACAACATACCAACTATGAACCAAGAAGCTGGAAGATGGTTCTGACTTCAAACTTAGCATGATACATCATCAAAATTGACAAGTATGAAGCTCAATGTTGATTCGAACTTCAAACTTGGTATAATAGCATACAATCTATGAATCAAGAAGCTCTAAGAGGGTTCTGACTTCAAACGTAGCATGATACATCATCGAAATTGACTACTCTAAGTCAGAAACTTGGTAAGAACGACGAATCTATCCATTTACAGGTAAGATTCCTTCGAAATATTCTACGAAACCTTCAACAAACCTTATTTCTGCATATTGTATGCAAATCAGGCTCAGAGATCGAAACCTGGCCGCGAGTTGACTACGATAAGTCAGAAACTTGGTAAGAACGAATAAACCATCCATTTATAGGTAAGATTCCTTCGAAATATTCTACGAAACCTTAAGAAAAACCTATTTCTGCATATTTTATGCATACCAGGCTCCGATATCGAAACCTGGCCGCGATTTGACTACTCTAAGTCAAAAACTTGGTAAAAATGACGAATCCATCCATTTACAGGTAAGATTCCTTCGGTATATTCTACGAAACATTAAACAAACCTTATTTATGCATATTCTATGCATACCATGCTCTGAGATAAAAACCTGGCCGTGAGTTGACTACTATAAGTCAGAAACTTGGTAGGAACGAAGAATTCATCCATTTACAGGTAAGATTCCTTCGAGATATTCTACGAAACCTTTAGAAAACCCTATTTCTGCATATTGTATGCGTACTAGGATCCGACATCGAAACCTGGCCGTGATTTGACTACTCTAATTCAGAAATTTGGTAAGAACGACGAATCCATCCATTTACAGGTAAGATTTCTTCTAGATATTCTACGAAACCTTAAACAAACCCTATTTATGCATAAATGTATGCATACCAGGCTTTTAAATCGAAACCTGGCCACGAGTTGACTACTATAAGTCAGAAACTTGGTAAGAACGAATAAACCATCCATTTATAGGTAATATTCCTTCGAAATATTCTATGAAACCTTAAACAAACCTTATTTCTGTATATTGTATGCATACCGGGCTCCAAGATCGAAACCTGGCAGCGAGTTGACTACTCTAAGTCAAAAACTTGGTAAAAATGACGAATCCATCCATTTACAGGTAATATTCCTTCGGTATATTCTACGAAACCTTAAAAAAACCTTATTTATGCATATTCTATGTATACAATGCTCCAAGATCGAAACTTGGCTGCGAGTTGACTACTCTAAGTCAGAAACTTGGTAAGAACTACCAATCCATCCATTTACAGGTAAGATTCCTTCAAGATATTCTGCGAAACCTTAAATAACCTTATTTATGCATATTCTATGCATCCCATGCTCCAAGATCGAAACCTGGCCGCGAGTTGACTACTCTAAGTCAGAAGCTTGGCAAGAACGACGAATCCATCCATTTACAGGTAAAAAATATATCAGAATTGGATAAGAAATATATCAGAATTGAAAATCCCAGGTTCGAAGATTACCAGAGTTAAAATAACCATATTACCCTTACTAGAAATAAAGGTAATAAATATTACGGAGATTGTGAAAATTACTAAACTATCCTTATCTGAAATAAGTAAAGTAAATATTATAGATAGTGAAAATGATCATATCACCCTTCATGGAAATTTATGCAATAAATATTACGGAGATTGTGAAAGTGACATGACTACCCTTATCGAAAAAAAGTAAAGTAAATATTATTGCTTGTGAAAATGACCATATTACCCTTCTTGGAAATTAATTCAATAAATATTATTAAGACTATGAAAATGACCAGACCACGCTTATCGGAAAATAAGTAAACTAAATATTATAAATTGTTAAAATCACCATATTACCCTTACTAGAAATAAAGGTAATAAATATTATGGAGATTGTGAAAATTACCAGACTACCCTTATCTGAAGTGAGTAAAGTAAATATTATTGATAGTGAAAAATGTATGTAATTATTTATAGAGAAGGCGTGTATGTGATTGTTTACATAGAAGGCTTCGTGCTGTTTGCGTCTCAGTCACCTGAGCATTTTTTTTTAGCATTACATTTTGTTTTACAACTCTTATGAAGGGTTGTCATAAAGTTAGTGTATTAAAGAACCACAAACTTGACAGAACATGTAATAGTGAAGGTATGGTTAGTGGTATAGACTTCCATGCAGGAGGTTGAGGATCAAATCCCCCCATCCTCATTGCTTCTAATGTTCTATATTTTTACTTCAACAACACTAATAAGTGTTGTTATACATTTTTATTAAAAAAAGAAAAAAAAAAGCCAAAACTTCTTAACGGTAAGGATGGTTGATGAGCTAGACGTCCATGCAGTAGATTCATGTTCGAATCTCCCCTATAACCTCATTTTTTCCAACATTATATATTTTTACTTCAACAACACTTATAAGTGTTGTTGTAGGTTTCTATTTAAAAAAAAAAAAAAAACTGAAACTTGTGAACTGAAAGGTGGTTGACGAGCTAGACTTCCATGCAGTAGGTTCATGTTCGAATCTCCCCTCTAATATTTTTTTCATTATCATATTTTTGTGTTCTTCAACAACACTTGTCAGAATTGTGATAGGCTAAGTCACCAAATATATGGAACAGCGTTGTTATAGCTAAATGTCGTCACAACTGTTTTTCTTAAGGAGTTATCGTTTGTTTTCTTAGGGAAACCCCTTGTTCCTAAGGGTTGGCAGTGATGATATACGACAACTCTTCCTTTGAAATCAGTTGTAAAACATATGAATTTCTACGATGTTTAGCAAAGTGTTGTAAAACCCCAGTTGTAGATTCATGTTCGAATCTAAACCTAGAAATCTATTTCACCCAGGAATTCTAGATTTTGGTCTTTTTGACCAATTTTGTGTTGTTTTCACAATAAAGCAATACCAAACCTATATTGAGAACTGGCATGCAGTGAAAGAGAAGTAGGTTTTCATCTTCCCCTTTCGGACCGCAGAGTCGGAAAAGATAATAATAACATTTTTGTTTTCGCAAAACCAGTAGAAAAGTCGCGAAAAAACTTAAGTAACACTTATAAGTTTTGTAACATTAAAAAGTGCTGAAGTGGTTAAATGAGGAGGGATCCCCTCACACTTTTATTATCACATTATCTCACACGATGGACGTTGTTTTCATGAATAAAATCCAAACCATAACGGATTTGAAGCTAATATTTTGGGGATCCATGCTGCAAAGATACATTAATGGATTCATTTTGAACTTAATTTTTTGTAATTTAACACTTAACAAACTAATTATTACATGAGATCCACAATGCTAAGATATTGTACGTAGTTGATAATTCATTTGTTAACATACAAGAATACATATGCTCAGTTGTATTAGTTGCCAGCGTACGTGTTTAAAGAAAATCATAATAAAAAATATTTTACTAATTCAGATGGGATCCGATCGAATCAACTAAAATCGAAAGGCACATAATAAAAAAAACTTAAATACCACATGGTTTCTTACTATGTATAACAAGAAATTTGCCCATATCTTTGGCGAGTAATTTGTCTTGGACGCAAAGTCCACCGCCCTCTGGACTACCTACGCAGTTAATGATGAGATCAATAGAGGATTTTGATGTTGAATAATACTACTCTATGCATAAACGTACAGTTAGGGAAATTAAAAGCTTGATCTGATTTGTGAAGCTTTTACAACTAGCTAGCTAGCTGTCCTAATATATATTTTAATTAGAATTTTTGTGACAATGCAGATGGAGGTACTACTGATCATGTTCCTTTAAGACATCATTCCAAGACTCAATGTTTCCTTGCAGATTTTTTAAAGACAAGCGAAGATTTTACTTGATACGCATCAATGAAGTCAATTAACTGCTAGTTGGGTGGCATCCACCACCATTAAGAGATTAAAAAAAATCTTGATATACCTCGCACAAACTTGTTCGTTATAAGTAGAAGTAGAAGTAGAACTGAATGACCATATTAAAAGAATCCGTTCACACCACCCCAAAAGTAGAACTTATATGGGAGGAGTTGAGATACCTTCTCCAGATTTCCAAGTAGGGATTCAGTTAGGAGAGAACTTCATGTCTCGTCATGATGAACTTATTGAAGAACCCATCAAAATGATGAAGACATCTGTTACTCAATTTGGTCTCACATTCAATAATCTAACCTACAGTCTTAATACAAGTAAGGAACTGTCATTTTCTAGTATCTTTTGCCGGAAACAAACCGAATTACCAAGTACGTCATCCTTAAAGAAAAAGATATTGCTGAATGATATCTCAGGTGAAGATAGAGAAGGTGAAATTTTATCTATTCTTGGTCCTAGTGGTTCGGGTAAATCAACTTTGATTGACGCACTTGCGAATAGGATATCTAAGGAAAGCTTGAAAGGATCAGTAACAATGAATGGTGAAACTCTAGAGTCAGGGGTCCTTAAAGCGATATCTGCTTATGTGATGCAAGATGATTTGCTGTACCCAATGTTAACAGTCGAAGAAACACTCATGTTCTCGGCTGAGTTTAGATTACCTCGTATGCTCTCGAAATCCAAAAAGCTGGCAAGAGTTCAAGCTGTGATCGATGAGCTAGGATTGTGTGATGCAGCAAAGACCATCATAGGAGATGAAGGTCAAAGAGGCATCTCTGGAGGTGAACGTCGCCGTGTTTCGATTGGAGTTGATATAATTCATGATCCAATTTTATTATTTCTCGATGAGCCAACATCAGGACTTGATTCATCATGTGCTTTCATGGTGGTGAAAGTCCTGCAACGAATTGCTCGTACTGGGAGGATAGTCATTATGTCTGTTCACCAACCTAGTTCAAGAGTTGTCGGCCTACTCGACCAACTGATATTCCTCACATGGAGAAACCGTCTACTACGGTTCATCCTCAAATCTCTCACTTTTCTTGTCGGATTTGTTTGGGAAGGCTTACGAAATCCGAGCCGCTATGCGCAATACGAAACCTACACGAGCAATGAAACACAATGCGGAAATACACAAACTATGACAATATAGAAGCAATCACACAACACCGGCAATTACGTGGAAAAACCCCTCCAAGGTGAAGGGTAAAAAACCACGGGCAAATCTTCCACTATAACAATAATGGGTTACACATAATTCTCCTAAATTTGGGGATAACAACAACCTCAAGGTGCCTATAGCACTTGGATATCAATTTGCCTAATTACACTCACCCCTAAGGATGGATCAACAATTCATTCATATATAATATGAGATTCACTATCAATTTAAGAATTAGAAGTGATTTGAGATACTTACTACTAGGATTTGACAAACCCTAGAATTTTCCCCCTTTGAATAGATGTGGAAATTGATCAATCAATGCTCCACCATAACAACCAAAATATCCTTCAACAAGAACCCTTTCTTCTCCTCTTCAAGATGCCTCTAATCTCACCAAAAATGGTGGCTTAATTCTCTCTATCTCTATTTCTCTTCTTCCTCTCTTTCTCTTTCTTCTTCTCTTACGGGTTTGAAGAAAAATGAGAATTGTTATTCTCCTGATGCCTTTCTTCCTTTGTTATAACATAACAAAGCAGCTCCTATGTAGCTCCCCCAATATGCTAAGGGGCATCCAGTGACTGTTTGGGATACATAAGGAGTGAAATCCCAACAATCTCCCCCTCACGACTTATGGCAAGGTACCCGTCACCACCAAACCTGCCCTGCTGCAGAAATACACATGCTTGTATTTTGGTAGCGACTTTGTCATCTGTATGAATCTTCTCAGTATACAAGACCTTCTCCTCGAGAACTTATTGTATCCACTGATACCTAATATTGATGTGCTAGGACCTCGAGTGAAAACTCGAATTCTTGCTGAGATGGATGGCACTCTGGTCCACACAAAACGATGAACCTCTGTTGCTTCACACCGAGTTCTGTAACAAACCTCTTCATCCATATCATCTCCTTGCAACTCTCTGTAGCTGCAATGTACTCTGCCTCTGTAGTAGATAATGCCACACATTTTTGTAACTTGGATTGCCAAGACACGGCTCCCCCTGCATAGGTAAATAAGTAACCCGATGTAGACTTGAGACTGTCTTGAGCACCTGCCAAATCTGAATCTGTGTAACCAACTAACTATGGCTTGTCACCTCCATAGCACAAACACATATTAGAAGTACCCCTTAAATTCCGTAGTATCCATTTCACTGCTTCCCAATGATCCATAGCAGGATTTGATAGAAATCTGCTTACCACTCCAACTGCATGAGCTATATCCGTCCTTGTACACACCATTGCATACATCAAACTACCAACTGCGGACGCATAAGGAATTTTCTCCATCTTCTGTTTCTCAACATCATTCACAGGACATTGATCACGAGATAAATTAAAATGGTTTGTAAGTGGACAACTTACCGGCTCAGCCTTGTCCATGTTGAATCTTTGCAACACCTTCTCAATGTAGCTTTCTTGTGATAGCCACAACTTCCTCGCTTTCCTATCACGAGTGATCTCCATGCCAAGAATACGCTTTACTGCACCCAAGTCTTTCATAGCAAAATACTTGCTCATATCTGACTTCAACCTGTCAATCTTTTTCTTATCTTTGCCAACAATAAGCATGTCATCAACATATAGCAAAAGAGTAAGAAAATCACCATCAGCAAATTTTTGAATGAATACACAATGATCTGAAGCCGTCCTCTTGTACCCATGTTCCTTCATGAACGATTCAAACTTCTTGTACCATCTTCTTGGAGCTTGCTTCAAACCATAAAGACTCTTCTTTAGCTTGCACACCATGTGCTCTTTGCCTTTGACTTCAAAACCCTCGGGTTGTGCCATATACACATCTTCCTCCAACTCACCGTGAAGAAATCTTTGTCTTGACATCTAGTTGTTCTATCTCAAGATCCAAACTAGCGGCTATTGCCAAGACAACCCGAATAGAAGAAAATCTCACCACCGGTGAGAAAATCTCATCAAAGTCAACACCCTTTCTCTGCTCATAACCCTTCACAACTAAGCGTGCTTTTTACCTTGGTTGTGAGTTACCATCTTCAGTCTTGATTCTATACACCCACTTATTCTTCAGAACTTTCTGGTTCTCAGGCTTGTCAACCAAATCAAAAGTGTCATTCTCATCTAAAGAGCCAACCTCTTCTTTCATGGATTTCAACCACTTCTGACTTTCAGGAACACTAAGAGCTTCTTCATAAGACTCTGGTTCACCTGCATCTGTGAGCATCACATAGTCATGTGGTGGATACTTTGTTGAAGGTAATCTGGTCCTGCTGGATCTTCTCAACTCAGCTTCTGGTTGTTGTTGTTGCTGCAATTCTTGCTCAACATCACCCACTGGAACATCTTCATGAGCTTCATCTTCATTGCCATTACCATCAACATCATCATCATGTTGTTCAAGAGTAGGAACAACTGGATTTGGATCCAAGATCATATCATCTTGAAGCTTTGGCATCTCAATCTTCTCAAAGTCTTCAATTGTCTGGTCTTCAAGGAATACTGCATCCCTACTTCTGATAACCTTCTTCTCAACTGGATCCCAAAATCCGTAACCAAACTTCTCTGTTCCATAGCCTAGGAACACACACTGCTTTGCTTTGTCGTCAAGCTTTGATCTCTGATCTTTTGGGATATGAACAAATGACCTGCAACCAAACACTTTCAAGTGATCATAAGTAGGCTCTTTGTCTCTCCATACCTTTTCTGCTACTTCTCCATCTAGCGGTCTTGAAGGAGATCGATTGATCAAATACACAGAGTATTCATTGCTTCACCCCGAAATGCTTATGCAACTTGGAATGAGATAACATTCACCTTATTCTCTCAAGAATAGTGCGGTTCATCCTCTCTGCAACACCATTATGTTGTGGAGTCTTGATCTTGATTGTTCATGACGTATACCCATGCTCTTGCAATACACTTCAAGTGGCCCAATGTACTCTCCCCCGTTGTCAGAACGAAGGCACTTCAAGGTTCTACCTGTTTCTCTTTCCACCATGCTATGAAACATCTTGAACACAGGAACAACATCATCTTTGGTCTTGATTGCATATGACCAAACCTTCCTGAAGCATCATCTATGAAAGTAACAAAATAAACAGCACCACCAAGTGTTTTGACCCTTAAAGGTCCACATACATCAGAATGAACAAGATCAATAATACCAGAATTGCGCTTGGGTAAAGCTTTATGAAAGGAAACTCTAGTTTGTTTACCAACTAAACAATGAGTACACTTACCCAATTGCATACCTTTGGCATTTGGCAAAACTTGTCTTTTGGTGAGGATTTGAATTCCCTTCTCACTAAGATGACCAAGTCTTCTATGCCACAACTCGGAGATTGAATCTTTGTCAACATCATTCAACTCACCTTTCAACACCTTCACTTGTGTCTTGTACAATGTGCCACACTTCTTGCCTCTTGCAATAACCATGGAGCCCTTGCTTAGCTTCCATTTGCCATCACCCAAGTGATTGTTGTACCCTTCATCATCTAACACTCCTGTGACATTAGATTCAAACGAAGATCTGGTACATGTCGCACATTTCTGAGAACCAACGTACAACCAACACTGGTCTCAACCTTCACATCACCCATTCCTACAATTTTCGCAACACCACTGTTGCCCATTATGACTGACCCAAAGTCACCAGCCTTGTAGGAGGTAAATACATCTTCATGAGGAGTAGCATGATAAGATGCACTGAATCAACTATCCACTCCGAATCGAACTGCAGAACTAACACAAACATCATTACAATCTGAGAATACAATGATATCATCATTTATCACAGTAGCTGCAACACCATTGTCTTGGTTATCATTTCCTTTCCCTTCTTGTGTTCTTGCTTGACTTCATTCATTTGAATAATGACCTCTCGTATGACAGTTCTAACATTCAACTTCCTTTCTGGACTTTGATTTACCCCTTGACTTGCTACGGCCAACTTGTCTTCTGTCTTTTCTTCTACCCCGATTTTCTCTCACAAGAGCTTCTGAATGAGATGAGTCTAGTGACCTTCTTCTAACTTCTTCACTCAAGAACCGCTAGTTGTAACAATCATGTTCAACTTCTTGTCTGGAGCGAATAATCGAGATAATTCCTCAATGGCTCCCAACTGTCTGGTAAAGTATTTAGCAACAAATAAGCTTGAACCTCTTCGAGAATTTTGAGGTCCATAGATGTAAGCTGATTCATGATCCCCTTCATTTCATTTAAATGTTGCGCCATTGAACTCCCTTCCTTGTAACACAGCTTTCCAAGCTTTTTGAATAGAAGAGCTTTTTCACAAGGAGACTGTTGATCATATATCTCCTCTAACTTGGTCCACAAAGGATATGCTAGTGTCTCACTAGCCACATGATGAAAAATGCTATCATCAATCCACTGACGAATATAACCAACTCCTTTTCGATTAGTAACCTTCCAATCTTCTGCACTTGTCGCCTCAGGCCTTACTCCCTTGCTCTCTATTGGACCATAGAGATCTTTACAATATAACCAGTCTTCCATCTTCGCCTTCCATATGACAAAGTTCTCACCGGTCAAATTGACCATTCTATTACTAGTGCTAGCTTCCGCCATTGCACAGGATTAGCTCAACCCAAAAGCTCTGATACCACTTGTCGGGGGAGGCTTATGAAATCCGAGCCGCTATGCGCAATACGAAACCTACACGAGCAATGAAACACAATGCGGAAATACACAAACTATGACAATATAGAAGCAATCACACAACACCGGCAATTACGTGGAAAACCCCCTCCAAGGTGAAGGGTAAAAAACCACGGGCAAATCTTCCACTATAACAATAATGGGTTACACACAATTCTCCCAAATTTGGGGATAACAACAACCTCAAGGTGCCTATAGCACTTGGATATCAATTTGCCTAATTACACTCATATATAATATGAGATTCACTATCAATTTAAGAATTAGAAGTGATTTGAGATACTTACTACTAGGATTTGACAAACCCTAGAATTTTCCCCCTTTGAAGAGATGTGGAAATTGATCAATCAATTCTCCACCATAACAACCAAAAGATCCTTCAACAAGAACCTTTTCTTCTCCTCTTCAAGATGCCTCTAATCTCACCAAAAATGGTGGCTTAATTCTCTCTATCTCTATTTCTCTTCTTCCTCTCTTTCTCTTTCTTCTTCTCTTACGGGTTTGAAGAAAAATGAGAATTGTTATTCTCCTGATGCCTTTCTTCCTTTGTTATAACATAACAAAGCATCTCCTATGTAGCTCCCCCAATATGCTAAGGGGCATCCAGTGACTGTTTGGGATACATAAGGAGTGAAATCCCAACAGGATTTTGGTCATCCCATCCCAGAAAATGATGAAAAGACCGAATTCATGCTTGATTTATACCGAGAACTTGAAGGTGTACCTGGTGGGAGAAGGACAATCGTCGAATTCAACAAATCTTGGCAGGAAACACAAAGTCATCCTTACAGTTCAGAGCATACAAATGAGGCAATTAGGGCTCGCATATCAAGGAGAACACTCATTCACACTGATGCTGATAACATTTGTCCGGCGTTGACCGTCTCAAAGTTTGCAAATCCATTTTGGTTGGATATTACTGTGCTAGTGAAACGGTCATTAACAAACTCAAAACGAAAACCCGAACTACTTCTGCATCAAATAGGTGCTGTGGTGGTTATTTCTTCTATTTTAGCTAGTTTGTTTTGGAAGCTCGGAAAAACAGAAGTAGGAGTTCAAGAACGAACGGGGTTCTTTGCGTTTATGGTTACTACCATATTCTTTGGTAGCACAGAGGTGCTGGCAGTTTTCGTACAAGAAAGGTATATCTTTATGAGAGAAACAGCTTATAATGCATACCGTCGTTCATCGTACAACATATACCGTGCCATTTTAGTGTTACCAAGATTATTCATATTGGCTATTATATTCGCATCAATAACGTTCTGGTCAATTGGTCTATATGGTGGATTTCCTAGTTTCTTATTCTATTTCTTCGCGATATTCGTATCACTATGGGCAGGCGATTCGTTAGTTAGTCTCGTTTCCGGATTGGTTTCTCAAGTTATCTTGGGTTACATCATAGTCGTGCCTTTAATTGGTGTGTTTCTTTTATTCAGCGGTTTCTTTATCCATAGAGAGAGAATCGCATCATACTGGATCTGGTTCCATTACATTTCTATTGTTAAGTATCCATTCCAAAGCCATGCTATTGAACGAATTCGACAACCCAAATTTGTGTCTGGTTGAAGGTGTTGTTAATCCAAGTAATAAGTCTTGCTTACTAACTGGATTGGATATAGTAAGAAAACAAGATATGACCGATTTAAGCAAATGGAGTTGCATGTGGATCACTTTGGCTATGGGTATTTTTTACAGAATTCTGTTCTACTTCTCTTTGTTGTTTGGCAGCAGGAACAAGAGGAAGTAGTTCTAGCTGGACTTTTTTATTCCGACGTGTCTTGTTTTAGCGTAAGAGTTATTCGTCTTGTAATCAATTAATAATCATGTATTCTCCATTGAGTTCAGGCCTCAGGGTAAAGGGATTCAGTACATTTTTTTCCTTCTAACTTTGTTTATTAAGTAAACCCTTCGTCAACTAATGTTTTTTATTTTTTTTGGGCAAAACTCACGAGGAGCTTTTATTAATAACAGGCAAAGAAAACAGAAAGAGGGGGCTAGGGGCTAGGCCAAACCTGAAGAAGGAGAGAGAGAAAAAGAACAAAAGATAACATGCTACAAATTATTTGAAAGTCACTGCCCAAAACTGCTCGGAAAAAATATGGTGGCTCACTTCACCATCGCGACCCTGTAGTAGCTCCGCGTTTAGCCAACAAATCAGCTATTGCGTTACCATTTCACGATGAATCGTCCGCTCCGATCGGATATAAAGTGGACCCGGTTTAACATGTTTCAAGTTGGGGGGACGACCTTCTTGGTCCACCTCTCCTCCACCACAGGATCTGATAGGGGTGGGATTTTTAGTATCCAGATGGGATCCCAAAACAACATCTAATGGTTAGTACACCACCATTGGTCCGCCCTTAACTTTTTCCGGGGGGGACATGTCTGTTTTTAGAGCCATATGGGCGGGAGGATATTAGACGAATAGTCAATGACCACGTTCCACAGCTGTGCATTATCAACACTCAAGTGGGGGCTTTTTGTTTTTGGAAAAAGGACTTGACGGTATCTTTCTTTCTAGTCTCGGGTTACGGCCTCCACCATTCCTTAGGCTTTGGTTACTCACGGCAAATACGATGCTACACCAACAACCGCACCTTCCATCGCCACATAAACAGCTGATATCAAGGAAAAAAGATATTAGTCGTGCCTTTGACAACCGGTCTAAGAATTACCGTAATCATCAACCAATATTTGTTTTCGTGTTTTTCTCTTTTAGAATTTTAATTAAGTTTATTAATATTACCGAGGATAACTTAGGTTCTGCGAACAATCAACAACAAGTTTCAGTTATGCAAGTATCAAATCAACAACAACAACATAACGTGCTCATTGGGGTGGGGACAAGAGCAGTACACCACACGACAGCAACAACAACTACCAAGCCGCCAATCCCTCGGCTACAGAATCATCAACAACACCAATGGATCACTTCATTGTGCAGACTCTGAAGTATCCTTCAAAATTTGGGCAATTCTTGTGGATAGTCATTGAAGAAGGTTTCATAACCTTCACACTAAGGAATTACCTTCATCGCTCCATCAACAACTATTTGGCTAGCTGTAACTATGGTGTTTTACACCAACTGTGGATTCACATACCGGAATCAAGAAATATACTAGATTGTCGTGAAACTATGCAGGTATTAGGTATCACAACAGGAATCAAAATTCGCAAGAACATCAACGCTATCAAGGGGATAAGGTCTAATCGAACAAGACGGTCAGAAGTTAATGCTTATAATTGGGAATTATTTATGCTAATGTTTTATTTACCTGATTGTAAAGACCGGAAATGCCACATTCCTAAATTATGTAACCCTTGGATTTCGATCCTTTAAATAAAATTCTCCTTTTCAAAAAAAATAAAAAAAATAAAAATGAGAATATCTGAATTCTATCGATGATAAAAATCTCAAACAATTTTCCCAATGAATGGCAAACCTCCACGGAACCAGAGAAGGATCTGATAACTTGCATCGAGTCACATTCAAACCAAATACGAGTCATCCCTCTCCTCCGTGCAATTCTAAAAGAGAATATAGCACCCCAAAACTCAGCAGATACCGAGTTATCTATGCCAAACATCCAACAACCAAGCTGTTGTAATTACGAAATACGACTCCACATCCAGCTGGTCCAGGGTTTCCTAAAGAACATCCATCTGCATTAATCTTAATCTAGCCATATATACAGAGGATGCCAATTTACCTCTATTATCTTCGGAGCTTTAGCCGCTCTACCTTCAATCTTGAAAAACAAAAAACTTTCTTCTAATATGATCAAAAAAATAAAAAAATGTCTATGTCTTCTAGTTCAGCAAGATTATCCTTGCACAATAAAACACTGTCAACGTAAGTGAGTTCACGAAACTAAAATGACCAATGACACAATTCTTCCATTACAAGAAAATTAGACCCATTATGCCAAAATTTTCAATTTCCCAATATGAACCCTAATTTGGAGGCTTCACGGGATTCAACCCACCAAACAACAACAAATATTAGCTTTTTGCAGTAACAATTAGGCGAAATCTAGAGGCAGGTAAATAGAGGAACTTCTTATTGGTAAAAGAGGCATTAGATATTACATAGGTATAATGTTCTTTATATATAGATAAAGGTAAGCCCTAGGTATCTAACTGGGTCGTACATCTATGGGACGCATGCCCTACAACACTCCCCCTTGTATGGTCCAATAGAACTTCATATTCAGTGCTTCACATATAGTGCTTCGAATGTATTTCTTCAAATGTCGTCCTCTCCTTGATGACTTCTGCTGAAATCAATTGCCTTACTAAAACTTTGACAAGGAAAAACCCAGTGGGATAAAACCTTGGTACAATTCTTCACATGTAGTACTTCACATATTATCGCGTATTTTACATGTAGTTCATCACATGCAATACGATCTTCAAATATCGATGAGTCTAAATTAATTGCCTAGTTAAAACTTCATCAGGATAACCCAAAGGGACAAAACCTAAACTAAATAAAAATAGTACAATATTAAGTAAACTTAGAACATAGTTATATGCGTATACGTTGCCTAATTGAAACCTTGAAAGGGAAAACCCAGTGGGACAACACCTTGAAGAAGGGAAAGATTACAATGTGACATATGCAAGTAAAGGTGATCTGTTGCATATGGTCAGTTTTCTCCATTTAAGTTGACTAGTTGCTTCACAACTCTTAAGTGAGAAAATCCTCGTGGGAAAGACAATAGCATTAGCTGGGAAATTACATTCCCGGTGTTTGTTGTTGTCTCATTAAAAAACTTTCCGAGTAACAAAACCCCGTGGGAAAAAGTAACCTCGGTGAAGGAAAATAGTTTAACACACCATTAGATGCTCCGCATGATGTCATACAATTTGCGTTAGTATAATGCAGTCAAAAGGAGTTTATCACACTTTATTTTGGTGACTTGAATGTTTATAAGATCCCGTTGTTGATTCTGGAAGTTACGTTTCTTAACATACTATCGCGTTTCATTTCTTCGATTCAGATATTTTCAATAATATCAACGCGATCTTTATGTATTCAACGTTTAACATAGTTAATGTTTTTAGTGTTGTCACGCTAAAAACCTTTTCGAATAACAAAACCCTTTGGGAATGGAAAAAAAAGTACAATACAACTTCAATTTCGAAGTAAAATATGTCAACATCATATCCTTGGATCCTCCCCATGATGTCGGAATCTCCCCCTGATTACTTTCAGAGTTTTTCCAGACAGTTCCTTTAGTCATGTATTTTTCAAAACCGAATATTGGTAATGACTTAGAAAATAGTCTACCATAGCTCTCTCTGATTACTTTCGTTGGAGAAGAGATTATTGTTCCCTCATAATCAACAAATTTTGGATTACACTTTCATTAGCATTCTTTTTAATGTCTTTGTAGGGATATAACAAATTTATGTTAATGGTTACTTTTAAGTACATGATTACATTCATTATACCATTCCAATGACGTTGCGTTGGCGCTGAGCTATATCTAGCTATCAGGTTCTCGAGGATGTAAAATTTAATCAAGTACATTATTATACTAAGTACATCAATGCGTGTATTTTACTTAGATATGAGAATTGCATCTCCCAACACATCTTCGTCATCTTCGTTTAGACGAAATGGTCACTTACTTACATTTGAACCTCGACTAGTCATGGGAGTGCTATCAGGATGCATGTCTTTGTTAAAAGTGCCTGAAAAGTTTAGACATATGAAAACTGGTGGAATAATATACCACAAGCTCAGTATTCGGTCGATCTTTCCCATATTTTCATCTCAAATTCGGATTTCAAATAGCTTTTAAAGTCTCTTATTACATCAAGAGTACCCGTCATGTCTGTACCATCGACATAAATAACTACAATTCCAAATCAAGAACTTTCTTGTGAATAAGCCAGAAAAAATAACTTACTTGTGTATCCCCTCAAAATCAAATATCCACTTAGACGGGTATACCACATCCGCCTGATTGCTTCAATTTATAAGTGAGAGTTTTATCTAACTGTAAACACACGTTGTGGTTTAGAGTCACTTGATTTTGGGAAAAAAAAGGCTATCAATTACTTTTGTAAATTATGTGCTATCTCTTGATTCTTTCAGAGATTCGTGACAACCTTATACATATGCTGCCTTTCAAGTTATTTTGAAATTTTCAAGCTAACTAAGTAGCGGAACACTATAATATTCATTACAAGACAACAATCACTACACCATTTTTAGTGATTATCAACGGTAGGTGGCAGTTACAAAGTGGGGTTGCAACAGTTCTTCTCTGTTAAGAAAGTCGATGTTGCAATATTTCGCAATGGCTTCATTGCCGTTGCAAATTTTTGGTCGCAACAGTTTAAATCTGTTGCAATGCTGAAAGTTCGCAACAATTGCGTAATTGATGGTCGCAACAGCTGTTGCGAACTTTCAGCATTGCAACAGATTTAAACTGTTGCGAACTCGAATTTCGCAACAAGTTACTGCAGTTGCGAAAAATTTTTAACATCGAAAAAATAGTGGTCAATATTAGAGTTTCTGTAACAAAATCAAGTTTCTTCTGCACATTTGAAAATCAAATTAATCCAAGAAAAGTATCAAGAAATTGTTTTCATAGTTGATTCACAATGATGAACTTATAGACAAAGTATGAAGCACATCACAAAAATCATACATGAAGGATTGTCATGTGGATAATTCAGTTCATACCAAGGTTCTTACAAAATTATTTAAAGATAAAAGAACTATCACATTCTTTGGAACTATGGAAACCCAGTACCTAGGTGAACATTTCTGCTACACGAGGCATGCCCAAAGGTTGAAGTTTAAGTTGTCATACCCAGTTCCTCACAATATTTCTAGTTGTGAGGAATTTCTACCAGAACCAGCAAGAGCAATATGGTAGATGTGTCACGCCTACTTTCATTGAAGCTGCTTAAAAACTACAACAAACAATGAACCAATTTACTATTAGTATTCAGTATGCGAGATGAGAACGATATCCTTTTACTCTCCAGAAATGTG
Source organism: Papaver bracteatum (assembly GCA_023529315.1). Classification (NCBI taxonomy): domain Eukaryota; kingdom Viridiplantae; phylum Streptophyta; class Magnoliopsida; order Ranunculales; family Papaveraceae; genus Papaver; species Papaver bracteatum. The sequence continues at coordinate 157,157 of JAJJWX010004788.1, read as the reverse complement.
AATGCCTAATCCTAAACTCTAGCACCATGTCAAACAAAGTAGAAATGTGATATGAAGGAATGGAGCATGAAGAACAAGGTGAAGGGCCATATATGTTACTTTGCAGTTCCTGAATTAAGTGCTTCCACTTTCGCACAAGCATATTTTTCTTAGTCTTTAAAAGGCACCAAAAAGAGTGTAATGATACTGACATATATATGTGCGAATAAGATAGCGTGACATCAACTTTCGTGCAATGATATCGAATGATACTGTGAGGGAGAGGGAGATAGAGAGAGATAGGAGGAGCATCTACTTACATTGATTTTTTCATAACCTTCACTACAATAGTCTCTGTTGTAGCTATTTCTCCTTCTAACATAATCATCTAAATTTAGGACAAGGGTCAAGCTAGATTAAAATCTTCATAGGAAATAGGTTCACTAAAACCAGTATTTAATATTCGCTAATAGTAAACATATGCACCTGAATACCTGATCATCATGAATTCGCAATTTGAAACCAAAGAAACAATAGGTGGTAGTGGAATTGACTGGTAGTGTAGTGGTGGCGTATGAACTGGAGGTTTTCATTCCCTTGCTCCGCGATATATTAGTAGCAAACCTGGTAACAGTCAAAAGTGGAAGCCTTGGAACCATTTACTAAATTTCCAGAACTCGTACCAAAGAGATCTGTAAAATACTCACAAAAAAGTTCTTATTTCTTGTGGTTGAGCCATGAAAATGGGAGACACAAATACGAGTCTCTTCACTAGCACTTGCCATGTACCTTGAAATCAAGGGTCAAAACCAATAACCTGAAAATCCAGCAGTCTTGGTGAGTTGGAAATCAACGAAAAAGAAAAAGAAAAATGATAAAGAAAACAAGGGATGTTCAATGTTTGAGTATTTTTTATACGAGATAAATTTGCTTACTTCTTTTCAAACCCAATTTAGACTCAACATTCAATAAAAAACAAAACAACGATGTACCAATCTAACAAGACTTATTTACCACATGTGCCAAAATTTGTGTTTTCTTGAACACATATCAAGGATCACATTCCAGATCCCCTCTAATGAGATTACAGGGTAGTAACTACCCTTACAGGTTAACCCTAAGCAAGTAGAAGAGAAGAAATGAAGGAAAATTATAAGCTGGAAGGAAACTGTAACTGATACGAAATGAAACTCACTATAATTACCAATGTTTAGTATAGGAAAATTCTGATACATAAAAATTCAGATGGAGACAAACCTCCTAGATGACTGTCCATACCCTGCATAATCGCACCTGCATGAAAATTCTAATACAGACAAATTCAGATGGAGACAAACCTCATGGTAAGTAAATACATTAGTCATTACATTATGCATAAAGACAAGTAAATACCTGCATAAACATTGAGAAAACATATTATGCATCCAAACTTATTCCCTGGAGATGAAATTCAAACTGAGCTAAACAATATTTTTGTAAAAAAGGAGACTAGTTAAGTTCAGACCCAAATATAGCCGGCGGCAATGAAATATACATGGTAGATCAGTCCCAGTTCCAATTTATGTAAATTGCATTCTGATCAGTCTCAGTTCCAAGTTCTTCGCCATCACTTTTTCAAATTGGATCTACCAGTTTTCCGAATTGGAGAGATCATTCTAAGTTCTGCAAGGGAAAAAATGCACCGTTTGAACCAAATAAATTTTATCAAACCTATTTTGTTACTTCCTCAAAAAATGAAACACAAACTCAGCAGTTGATGTCATTCTTGAGGTAGCCACTGCATCATTGCAAGTTCTTCCATGTTGGGGTGCAACAGTTAGGAGAAATGTTCATAGATTGGACCCAAATAACATCATTGCCCGATATGCACCGATTACAGATGTTTCTGGTTCAAGATGGTTGTGCTCAAGCGGATTGGATGTTCCCCGATGTGGTCTGATGCAAGTTCAAGCTGGTCCATGATCTTTCCGTCTCTACCTTAACTCTATCAGAATATTTGCACAATTGGAAGCCCATTAAGTCATTTCAGGAAATGTCAAACACGTATCTTTAGAAGCAACTTCTATCTTATAATAGTTTAACATGAAGTAGAAATTTATGATACAACTTTTAGTTGTTAATAACTGACGAGTGAATCATAACAAAACTTGTATGGGTATTACTGTATGTATAGTCCATAAGCCGGTCTATTTTTTCACACTTACTCTCTACAAACTTACTAAGAAATCGCTCTATGCTTGAACCTCTTTTGAAGCAACCTAAACCAGACCGGATAACCCATACACAGTCAAGTGAATCAAATCAAACAACTCTAACTTATGGTAAAAGCAGGATTGCTAATTAACCAAATGGTTCTTCATATATACCCAATAAGTGAAGAGAATACACCATATTTATCCCACGACAAGGAAGAAATTAAGACAATGAAATTAATAACACTTTCCTTTTATATACCCACATTGAATTTGTCTACAAAAATGGAACTTACAGATAAAACAGGTTTACACTGATTATTAGAGAAGAACTTAGATAAATATAAGAAAGGTTTATACTTACAGTGGGAGTGTGATCCATAAGAGAAGCAACAACAATCTGAGATTGAAGCATCATCATCAAATAATCAGAATTAAGTCATAAATACAAAACCCATCCCTAAAACATGATAATAAACAATCCAGAACCTATAATCAAACAAAAGTACACGAAAATATAAACTTTATTGTTTCTTACAAGTATAGATTGATAAAGATGACTCCTCGAGAGATTGAAAACCATAATCACGCTACAAAAAAGAGCCATACACTAAATCAAATCAATTAGCGATACCAGAATACAGTGGGAGTGTGATCCATAAGAGAAGCAACAACAATCTAATATTGAAGCAGCATCATCATAAAACATAATTAAGTCATAAATACAAAAACCCATCCCTAAAACATGATAATAAACAATCCAGGACCTATAATCAAACAAAAATACACAAAAATTGAAACTTTATTGTTTCTTACAAGTATGGATTGATGAAGATGACTCCTTGAGAGATTGAAAACCAAAATCACGCTGCAAAAAAGAGCCATAAACTAAATCAAATCAATAATCGATACCAAACTAGGGCTTGTAAGTAATATTTTGGATTAAAAAAAACCCTAACCTTATAATATCGAATAACACATCTCCAGTTTTATTTGTAATTCAACATCGGCTTTAGGGTTTTTACTTAAGAAAGATCAGATATACAGATTAACAATCTTTTCATATAAAGAGAGTAAAAGAGAAGAGATTTAGTGATGGTGGTGGTAGTGACATAAAGGCATCCACATAGCACAACTAGGGTTTTGCTTGAGAAAGAAAGAAGAAGAAAGGGAAGTGAGAATGAGAGAGATTTCTTTCAATAATGTAAGATATCCAAGTCAGTTTTGATCTAAATGGGATGAATAGTCAACTAGACCGAGTCATCTAAAGTGTAGGAAGACACACTAGCTTTTCGCATGCATACAACTGGATTAGTTGCGAGTTTTGTAATTGTTCTAAACTGTTGCGAATTTTTTGCAACCAAAATTAGCAACAGAAAATTCACAACAGTTTATACGTTGTTCCGAATCTGAGTTGCTAAACCCCATATTTGGTGTAGTGAATTCCAGGGATTTGTGAGAAACCTCGCGCCACAAGGAGAATCTTGATACTTTGAGACTCCATTCTTCCCACTATGCTCTTAGACAAATAATCGTGTATGTCCCATAGGTTTTACACTTGGTTAGTTAGCACTACCACATAAAATACATGTATATTTGTCAAAAAACCAAGTTCTACTTGGATTGTGTAGGAAAAATATGCTCTTTGTTGACATTAAACAATAAGAAGCAAGGTTCGATTTCTTCGTGCTCTATTTACTTGAGCAACTATACATATAAATAATCATTAATATGCTCGCACTATATTTCCATTGACTCGTTGTTGATGGTGGTTTTTAGCTTAGGGTTAAAATCGTAAAACCCTAGTAAGATAGTGTCATCACAGAACTTGAGTAATAATGTCTCCACTAAGCGCGTTTATTGAACCCTTTAATATGCCAGCGATAAAATTACCAGGGTACCTTTTTTTAATACTAATTAGGGTTTCGATAGGCCAAACCCTAATTCCCACACCACATGTGCCAATGGCATGCCAACCATGCCAGCCGCACCACTATGCCAATGGTAAACCATGCCAGCCACATCTATCGCGCCAAGGCATGCCAACCATGCTAGCCGCACCACTGTGCCAATGGCAAACCATGCCAGCCACATCTACCACGCCAAGGCATGCCAACCATGCTAGCTGCACCATTGTGCCAATGGAAAACCATGCCAGCCACACCTACCGCGCCAAGGCACGCCAATCATGCTAGCCAAGCCAACCGCACCTTGCCTTGTCCCTAACGATGCTAGCCGTACCATGCGCCAACGGCATGCCAAACCCTTGGCCCCACCATGCCAATCAACCACACCTTGCCTTGGGCATAACCATGATAGCCGCACCACGCGCCAACGACATGCAAAACCCTTGGCCCCACCATGTCAAACAGTCCATGCCAAACTATCCATGCCAAACCATTTGCCCCACATGTACCAATGGCATGCCAGCCACCTTGCCGCGCTATAACGTGTTGGCCTTCCCCATACGTCTACCAAAACAAAGGCCTGCAACAATTAACGGTCATCTTTCCATCTAAGATGTGAATCTTAGCCGTCCAAAGTCACCAACCAACGCATGGTAACCTTTGGCCCAACGCCAAAACCCAAGTTTTGGCCATGCCCAAACCGCGCCAAGGCATGTTGAGCCAGCCACCTTTCCTCGCCATACCGTGATGGCCTTCCCCGTGCGGATACCAAGAAAAAGGCATGCTACAATCAACGGCCATATTTCCATCTAAGATGAAAATCTTAGCCGCCAAGGTTTCCGAACAACGCATGGTAACTTTTGGCCCAAAACCCTAGTTTTGGCCACGCTAAACCGCACCAAGACATGCCATTCTACATGTGCCAATGGCATGCCAACCACCTTGTCGCGCCATACTGTGCTGGACTTCCCTATGCGGTAACCAAAACGAAGGCGTGCAACGATCAATGGCCACCCTTCCATCCTAGGTGCAAATCCTAGACGTCCAAGGTTGCCAAACAACGCATGGTAAACTTTGGCCCAAAACACGCTAGCTTCCCAAAACTTGCTAGCTTCCCAAAACTTGCTAGCTTCCCAAAACATGTTAGCTTCCCAAAAACGCACCAAACATGCCACCGTCCCTCTTGAATTCTTCCTGAATTTTACTTTCGGGATGTTTCTCCCGATCGATCTCAAAACCTAAATATTCCGTACAGAATGGAGGGGCGGACCATCAAAATCCGATTCTAGTAAAGGGCGCTAATTAGGGTTTCAGCATACTAAACCCTAATTGAGACAAAGCCATGCTGGCCATGCTTTCATGTCGCTGTCTACCAAACGAAGGCCTACAACAATCAATGGCCATCTTTCCATCTAAGATGCAAATCTTAGCCGTCCAAGGTCGCCAACCAACGCATGGTAACCTTTGGCCAATACCATGCCGACCTTCCCTTTACAGCTGCAAAAACGAAGGCCTGCAACAATCAACGGCCAGTTTTCATCTAAGGTGCAGATATTAGCCTTCCAAGGTTACCATCTAACGCATGGAAACCTTTGGCCCTATATTGGTCGAGCCTAAACAAAACCAAAACCCTAACTTTTGGTCGCGCCTAAACTAGGCCATATTAAATCCATACTGACGATGCAATAATCAACGGCTACCTATCCTCTTAAAATGCAAAATATCGACCGTCAAAGGTCACCACGCAAATTTCCCAAGATCAACTTGCCAGACAACAGCAAACGTGCTACATGTTTTCCACAAAACATCTGAGATATCAACTCATGTCACAAACTGGGGGATGCTCATTGGGTATTGGTTTGGAGGTTTACAGCATGTGGCGTACACTACGCCCCTTATAAGAGAGTGTCATAAGGATGAAGCATTTAGTAAATACAGTGAGTAATGGTGAAACACCTTCTTTAATGGAACATCAATTCCAGGCGTTACTGGTGACCACCTCTTCCCATATACTCACCCGTTTTCCATTTCTAATGAGACCAGAGTACGTTTCACGTCAACTTGTATAAATAGGCATTACCTATTTCCACCGAACAACAAGTTCAGGTCAGGAGCATACAACACTCAGAAAATATTTGCTAGATTTCCATTTGTTTGCTTCCTACTTTCTGATACAAGTCGTAAAAAAACTACTTTTCCAGAATCAACTATTCTGGTCTCTACACTTTCTTCGCTTCCCTCCCCAAAACCAACCCTTCTCCTTCACTTGTGATGAAAGCAAGTCTGGAATGGCCATTTCTTGGTTTAGGCCGGATTTGTACAGATTGATCTCTCGAATCAAAAGTACTCCCTTGCAATACATTGTTTAGGGTTTAAATTCGTTTCTCACCCATACACCCGAAATTACCAAAATCATAAGAAACCGTTTTCACCCTCAAATACTCGTGTATGTTCTCATAATCCTTTAGGATTTCATTGTTCTCTAGAATCATTAAACTTCGGAGCGTCCTCCAGTATTGATTCATGGACATAGTCAGAGACAATCAAATGAGATGATTTTATTAATGATACAAATTAGGTTATGCCTTACTCATCTACTTCCTTTATAGGTGAGGATTGATCGAATCAATTGGTCTATCCAACTTACTTTATGGATCCACGGCCTCAACCACACTTCCACTAAGTGTAGTTGCAATATCTTAGTCTATGGTGTATATCCCTTATTGAGGATTCGTAACCTTGCAGGTAGGTTTGTAGCTGGTATGTGTGATCTCATCACTTTAGCGACATCAGTGTACATTATGAAAATTGATTATTCTTTGTCACTTCACATTTATATTTGTGGAGTACAAGAATCAATATGAGACACAGAGGGAACACACAACGGCAATTCATGTCATTCCCTTAGAAAATACTTTTTCTCATCCCTCCCTAACGACAGGAAGACTGTCTCATTAAAGTGATAACCCGCAAATCTAGCGGTAAGAGATCTCCTTCCAAAAGTTTTAAAATGCGGATAATTGCCGGGAACTCATTTCCAACATAACTACTTAATAGTTTTGAAGACCCTTCATAGTACGATGTAGAGTCATAATGGCACATATATGGTGCAATCAAAAATGAGTAAGAACACGAATGTCAGGCTTAAATCCATTTACCAACTGGTACTCATAAAAGGTTGAGTAATATTGGGTTCTGAAATGAATTAAGTAAAGATGCATTAATATTGAATATTCCCCAAGCAGTTACAGGTAGGATTGTATGCATACCCATGCCTTAGGAACCATCTGTAACTTTTAATGATATCCTTTGAGAGACTATGGGGTATAGGATGCTTTGCATTTGTAGCGCCCCCAAATCTAGTAGCTGACTAATCCAAGAGATTATCTAAATAAAGAGGCACTAAGAATCTAAAACATTTACTTAAACATTCGATTAATAAAACTGCTATAAAACGAAACCCAAAACTAGCCCCACTCAGAAATATATATACAAGAACTTCTCTCAAATGATACATATACAATAGTAATTTTGTTTGCAAATAAAATATACAACATAATAAACATAGTAGAAGAAATCTAACAAACAGACTCAACTCCTCGAATCTTTCGCTGTGCAAATCTGATCTGTCTCTGAAACTGAAAGTGGGAATGGGTGAGCACATCATCCCTAAAAGGGGTGCCCAATAGGAATATAACATTTAACTTTCAAGAAATCATGGCAAGACATGGAAAACAATACATGTTTTCCCAAACATTAAAAAGTGACCGAGTCACTGGAATAAACAACATGTATATGGACAAACTCCTTCTTCAAACAATGTATAATATGGCTGTGCAATTCCGAACTCGCAAATCCACACCTAATCATATATACGGATGTCGACAATTCCGAACTCGCAAACTGCCAACCAATATATCATAAAATCTCTAGGTATAAATGTGAAGGAGCGTATCATATATACCACATGTGGAAATTCTTATTTCCCATAACAAATCATAATGACATTCAAAACATTACACGTCCTTTCCAAACCATGGAAAAATTACAAGAATCGACAGAACAATCATGACACAAACTAAATAATACATGGGATGCAAAAACAGACAATTCATGAGCTTATAAACATAAATCTTTATAAAAGAAACAACAATGGTTTCAAAAGAGTTAAATGTAAATTCCTACCTCTTTTGATGACAAGCCATGCCTACCTCGAGATCCACGATCCATTGGTTCATCCTATGAATCAATCATTGTTAATAAAGATTAACTATTAATCATACAAGCATTCTAAGAGTTTAGCCTAAAGGCTCACACAAGGCTCATAACATAATTACATATAATTCTACCCAATGGTTCTAAGCTCAAACCTATTAAACAAGTCCAATAATCTAAGGCCTGGTCTAATTGGTCAATAAACGGTCACTGATAGACACATTTATGTGTCTATATTAGTCCCAATTCTTTGTAATGTTAGTACTCTATTTTGCACTTATTTTGGTATTTTGTCTTTGTATGTGTTTTTGGAGAAATAAACATGTATGGAGAAATCGGCTCGAAAAGTTGCTAAAGGCATCTCCAAAGGACAAGTGCTAAATGGACCCCAGAAGTATGCTGGAGACACCCCAAGACATGTATTATTTACACCCTTCAAATGGATAAGGGGTACCCAGTTGATAAGGGGTACACTGGTTGCTATCAGCACCCGTCAGATTGATAAGGGCACTTTCTTCTTCCCCACGTTCAAACTAAATTTGGTGGGAAATAAATATCCACCTGCGAAGATTTTTTGCAGTGATTATTGACGGGATTTTCATTGATTGTGCGTTGGATAAGGGGCTACAACCAACTTACAGGGAAGGTAAGATACTTGTTGACGTATCAAAAGGAAGATTTTCTCTCCTTTTACAAAACAGAGCCATGAGTGATTCTCGGGATATTTTCAGTTATTTTGGAAATTTCTGGCGGTAGTTTGTGAGCTATTTTCATGGAGATTTTGTAGGACTTGGATTGGTTGCAACGAACATGGAATATTGATGGATGTAGTTCGACAAAAAAGGGAAGTTTAACGAAACAGGGAATGAGAATAATTCTCGGGAAAGTTTGGAGTTGTGTATGGAAGTGTCGTCGGATTTTTGGAGAAAATATCTTCGCTGAGATTTGTCTCTACCATATACAGAGTAATCTTGGATCAAAATCTAAGAGAATAGGTGAAAAAGGAATTTCCTAGACTTGGCAGCGAAGAAAGAAATAAAAGATATTCGCGAATTTTCTAGAGCCTGAGGTGTATAAATAGCAGAGGTTGGTATCACATAGGATAGTCGAGTAGTTTGGGGTATATACGTAGTTTAGGGGAAGCTCTGGTACGAAACAATCACGCTACAAAGAAAGTTCCAGCAGCAAGAGGAAGAAGACGAAGCTGAAGAACATTAGACGACCCAAGTCAGTCGCAGATAAGTGTGGTTTATCCACTACACACAATAGTATCGTTCCTAGCAGTCTTATATCTCTTGTATCATTAGTAACAGTCTACCTGCAATGCTTATAAACGTTGCAGTTGATCTGTTATATTGTTTTTCTTTGTATTTTTATCTTTAATACACCTTTGAGCAATGAATTCATATTTTAAGCGTGTTTGCACCATGAAGAGCTAAACCCCATCACTGGGATGACGGAGGAAGCCTAATATCATACTTGGGTAATTATATTTAATTCTTATATGACTTTTGCATTGATTAAAATTGAATTATGGTTTTGATTAATTAGTTGTCATCTCGTTTGATGGGTCATACTTGCTTAGATGTTTTGATGTCCCATGCTTAGGTCTTACAACTAATATTTTGAGAACCTTCCTTGGAAAAAATAAGAGTCCATATATTTATTTATTGAGCTATAATTGTTAAAAGAATTAATATTTGAACCTTATGTTATGAGTTTGGTGGAATCCTGAAGTCATAGTCCTCTCGATATTTGTGACATCTTTTGTATATACTTTTGATATTAAGTCTTAAAATCAAGCTCAACAAGTCCGAGTGTAGGACATTCTTACTGCCACTTTTCTACAACAATTAAAATTACATCAGTCACTAACGGTCAACGTCCGGTCAGAAGGAGTCAACTAACAGTCAATGTCTAAGTCAAGGTCAAAATCCAAGTCTCGGTCAAGTTTCACCATCAAGTCAAGGGTCAAATAGTCAAACTTAATCAAAGGATTCAACTCAGTCAAGATTCACTGAGTTATGTTCGGTTGTCAGACTACTAACTCAGCTAATTGAGGTCATACCTGAGCTAAAAGCCACACTATCTTTCTTTAACCAAATTACCATTTCAACTATGTTACATCCATAAATTTAACCACAACAACAATACATTCTATTCAATAAAGACTTCACAATTCAATCACATAAACAAACTTAGATTACCTACAAAATGCAGTTACAAGCTTTCTATAGAGAGGTTCAACTCAACAACTTTATCCAACCTTCATCCCTATATCACAGTCACACAACATCTCATTCAAATTCTTTAGTCATAACTTTTATAAGTTTAGTACAACCTAACTCTTCACTGCAATTGATATAGACAAATTAACATTACCAGAATCTATGTTCCTGCAATATAGCTCAACTGCAACACAATCTAGTCCAACTCAGTTTAACCATCTTTTAATACCACCATATCCAATCACTACTCTTCACCTGAAACTTTCAATTACTTAGATGAACTCATAACACCTGCCATGTCTTATACACAGACTCATTACCATCGTAAACCACCAACTCACTTAAAACATCAATATCTATGGAACCAGCGTCATTACTAACTCAACAACTTCCACAATTCACCAACTGCAACACCATTTACTTTTCATTCTCCCTATAACTCAAAACAACATCCCCCACTCCAACACAACACCTAACACAATATCACAACTAATATTTACCATTCTACTACCTAATTCATCTTCAATAACTACCTCATCACCAATTTTAGATTTTACTTCCTAACTACAATTCATACATCAACATCACCAGTTTAATTCCAAATACATAATCACTACCAACCCAGTGTATACTCCACATGGTATTTTTATCTCACTGCATAGGTCATCCATACAATCTTCTCCACCAATTCCCTTAGTTCCTAAACTTCCCCAAGTTCACCTCTAAGTCCATACCCCAATCAATGTTCAACCCAACTTCACAAAGAAGATATAACAAACTTTATATCATCATTTTTGTCTCATCATAAACACCAACTCATCAAAAAATAACTGAATCAACTCAGTTTTTTAAACAATTCAGAATTAACCTCAGGAATTCAAATTCAACTTACAATTTTCTCCCGAGTCTTGAATCAGCACCAAGTGTAACTCCACCACCTTCTTGTTAACATAATCGATCCCCAGTCTTCATCTCACAATCCTCATCTCAAATCCCCTTCCTAAGATATCGATTCCATCTTCTAATCCTTCTTACAGACCCTAGTTCTTCAATTCACCACCAACACAACCCCAAGATATTCAATTAACCCCAATTCATATGACTATACTTCAATCAAGAGTAAACCCATCAATAATTCAATGCCTTTTGTATCAATTTGATCCTCTAATTATTCCTTGAACTACTTACAAACCCTAACTTTGGATTCAATCACCAGAGCGGCTCTGCAACTTAAAAACTCAATCAAAAATTAACCCCTTCGTCTCACAATTGTTAAAAACTCAAATACTAATCAAATCCAATTAAAACCAAACCTAAATATCCGAACCTCAATTCCACACAAACCATAACTTCATAATTCTATCTTCATATTCTCAGCAGCATCAATTATTCTCCTCAAAAGATTAAACAACCTTAATTAACACCACCACCATCTCTTACAAACATAAAATCCCCTGAACTGAATTCGATAGAAAGAAAACGAAAAAGAAAGAAGAAGAATAGGAAAGAAGAAAAATAAAGATGAGTTTTATCTTCTCGATCGGGTGAAGATAAGATAAAGGATAATATTATTGCACACACTCTCTTCGCTAAGGGAACTCCATGTCGGTCTATTTGTGAAAAGAATATTTTGCCCTTTAAACCAATCTGATGATTACTTCTTCGTATGGTATCTGATTGACACGTTCGAGTAGTCCGTTCTGTGTAACTTTTCGAGATCTATCTAAGGATACTAGTTTTGTATCTATATCGTTGTTATATTAATTCCTATTAATTAACGTTCGTGTTAAACTAATCATGTAATTAGCGGCTAAATCGTCTCTTGACTAATCTAATAACGTTGACGAGCTTAAGGGTCCTTATAACATTGATCCTATTAAATACACAATAACCATCAAGTCCTTTTGACGTACACTAGATAGGAATTTACAATGGGTGGCGAGCCCTTACATGTATAATATGAGCTAGTAGTTTTCCAAACGCAAAATTTCTTGGGAACTAGTACTAGTCCAAAATCTCAAAACATTCACCATAGACATAAGTCACTTTAATGGTCCGCATTCTGCATGAATATTTTTCTAAATTTTACCTTATTTTCTTTGTAATATGGATTATTTTCCATTTGCATCTTAGGATGGTCTCGATCCTATTTTACTGAAGACTTTGTAAAATGAGTGATATGCTTTCTTACTTAAAATAACAATGGGAATGGGGGGTTGTGCATCTAGTACTTTAGAAAACACTTAATGAGAGACATGCCGTCACTTCGCATTCTGCAAATCTTTTTCCCGTTGTCTTGTTCACTCAAATAAAGTGATGTACGTATGAGTCATTTCAAAACGATCATCATGTCAAAATCGAAGTGGCTTTATGGTTATGACAAAGTTTGTATGAGTTAATACCCAATATTTCACTGTCGGGGACAATATAGATTCAATAATCCAAATACTAGTGATTTACATTTCGCTAAATGGACTCATAAATTCCCTAAGATTATTCTTCCTTCCATAGTCATTAAAGGTTATAAAAGATACAATCAATTACATTCTTATCACTATGAGTTTCCATAAGATATCCACTTACATGGGTATGTTTGGAATTTAACAAGGTGTGATTAGTCCTTAGTACATACAGAGCTTATGTGACTTTTAGTCTTTGTTCCATCTCGGAAACAAATTTTGAGCAGTGCTTCGCTCGATGATCCAATCAGCATAGTCACATTATAAGGAATTAGTTCTATAACTAGTGTGTATTCCTTAAATTAGTGGGAGAAAAATCATTATCAGTTAGACATTGAGTCTTGAGAGATTTAATAAGTGGTGTGGCCTTATTACGTAACAAAAGTCGGATTCAACTCAAGTACTTTAAAGTGAATATATGTTACGTTTCATCCAGATATATCTCAAGTGCTTCAGAGAATTTATGTCTCGTAGGAATGATGTACTTTTCATTCCATAAAGACAGACATTGGATGTAGTTCAATTAAATAGTCAATTGGCCGAGCAAAGTTCTTCTTGTCATTAAAGTTGATGTCTAAAGCATGACCTTCCTATGGAAATTGGTTGCTATATGGTACTTTTATTGGATTGCTTTTCCTAATACTGGTAAGAAGATTCATTCCTAACTCTAGTGAGAGCTAGAATTACATCTCAGCTTCATCCCATGTTAAGTTGATACATGTACTTCGGTGTCGTTACTACTCGGAGTAAAAGTTCATATTTGTCTCATGATACATAAGTACCCTTTTCACATGCTTTATATGAGTCGGTATGTCTAACCCTCATTACATCAGGGTTCTTTCCATTTTCAATTTTGCTATACTTAGCTTAATTTGAGAAATCTTTATCTCAATGGGCCAAGAGAATCTCACTACACATGTCAACCACTTACTTTAGGTTGAATAGATTACTAAATATGGTTCTCTTGTTGTCATACTTCAACGTATACTAGTTCGTTAGTATCATGGATGAAATAGAGAAATCGAAATTTTCTGACTCATATCTTCTTTTGTGAGTTCTTCCACAAGAATTGGAATACATGTGATTTTATTTGAACGTATCTTTTAAAACTACTGACATATTAATAGTCCAACAAGTGGATTACATTCCACGGAATATTCAAATATAATTGTCCAAGTACTTTTAAACCTCAAATAAAAGAAGCCATTCAACTATAGCCAATATCACATGCTTATTTAAATATACCGTTTATGGGCTTATCTTAAAAAAAAACAGAACTAGGTATGTTCTGAAAAATAAATAAATAAGTCCAGTAGGTATGCAATGTAAAAACAACAACACATTACTAAATACCTCATATATTGGTTTCCGCTCTATATACACAAAATATGAACATCCTTGGTCGCGCACTGCCCAAGAGAACTAGAAACTGGAACATGGTCGGACAAGGATAGCCTGGATCGGATCGGGCTAGGTGGACCAAATCGGGTTGGATGGACCGGGTCAGGTTGGGGATGGACCTATCCAGGGGTGGACCGGGTCGAGTTTGGTGGACAAGATCGGTTGGATGGACCGCACCGGGTCGAGTTTGGTACACCGGATCGGATCGGGTGGACCCGATATGATACTTTTCTTCCCCACCGATTCTCTTTCCCCTCGGAAGTTCCGAACAGAAGTAAAATTTTAATTTTCTTCCTCCTCTTTTCCCCAGATGATTCCATGCAGCAGATTGTTATCGCATGAACATTATCCATTGCAAGCATAAACATACGCATCTATAATACAAAACAGAATGGGTTTTGGAGCTTGGACGGTCGGATAACATTCTGAGAGACAAACGTTGCATCCGACCATCCCAGTCTCATCCCAGCCAAAGACATACGACGTATGTAAAAATTTTAACCTCCTTTCATTATAAATATACATTCATGAGATTTACTCATCATTATGATCATAAAAAAAAATTAAATGTGACAAAAAATACATAAAGACCATCATTTATATTTCTTGGAGTTAAAAACATGTATACTTAAAGTTATCATTAGTAATAAATTAGCCACCCTTCATCAAACTATAAAGAAAGAACAACATTAATCTTTATCAACATAAGATGAAAAAATTATTTTTCATTTGGGAACCAGTTAAATATGATAAGGTACCATCAAGAAAAAATTCGAACAATAATGTGTATGCATGTTAATTCTAATAGAGCCTAACGTTGTGTAAACTAACCGTACTTCTGAAATAAAGGTGCACAAAGATTACAGTTGAGTACCTTTTTCTGTTCCAGTGTGGTTTTATTTGACAAACTCATGTATTCAATTTTAGTGGAAACTTTTGAGGAATTTTTGGATGTCATAATTACCGTGCAAGCATTCTAGAATAGATGGGTTCATATTAAACCCAAAGGGTTTTGTTAGTACTAAAATTTTGAACCTTGCCAAGTTCAAGATTTTTACCTGTTTTATAAAATCACAGTTGATGAGAGTAAAAATTTATTTAAATTATAGTAAATAAAACAAATTATGTCCTTATCAAAGCTACAAGTAGGGTCTTCAAACGGAGGAATATACATATAGTAGTTTTTTTCCTGAAAGTGCACCACCAATAATTATGAGACTTGAATAATGTAACAAACACTTATTCATTTATCACATATCAGATCAAGGCAGTACCGAATTTATAATTATTTGGATGACAAATATCTAAGATTTTCATTACTACAAGTTCTCATGGGGTCAAAATAAAATTTATCATAGTTTACAGTATTTATTTAAATAATTATGACCAAAAATTATATCGTCTCATGCCGTGACGTTACGACACGAGTTATTTCTAGTAATATTAATATTATAAAATTCAAATCGATGAACATAGGATGCACAGACATAATCTAATATTATAAAATACAAATCGATGTATATAGGATGCACATACAAAGAGGATGCATAGACATAATAAAATATTATAAAATTCAAATATGTTCATATGGAATGCATAGACGTCGATTCATATGGAATGCACGGACAAATAGAATGCATAGACGTACGTCGATTCATATTATAAAATTCAAACCGATCATATGGAATGCATAGACGTAGCTTAATTTTCATCACGGATATGGGATACACAGATGTATAACAAATATAGAACAAACATATCAAATTAATTTTCACTAGGGATTTAGCATTGGATATGTCGAAGTCCAAAACAGAGAAAGAAAAAAATAGGAAAAAAATATTATATCTAGCTTCTCTGATTTGATTCCAGCAATTGCAACATTAACTTGACGTCAATCCGTGTAAAAATAAAATAAATACTCAATCAATCCAATCTAGCTTTGTGGTAAAGCTTCGTGCATTATAACGTTTTGCAGTAACAATTAGGTGAAATCCAGAGGCACGAAAATAGAGGAACTTCTTATTGGTAAAAGAGGCATTAGATATTACATAGGTATAAGTATACAGATAAAGGTAAACTCCAGGTATCTAATTGGGCCATATATCTATGGGTCGCAGGCCCTACAACATAGCTATTATTAAATCGTTATTACCGAGCTGATATGTTCAACAAAGATGAGCCCAAAGTGCGGCCCCTAAGAGCATCTCCAACAGTGAGTGCTAAAAATCTTATGTGGAATTTTTATTTAGATCCTTATTTATGGGGTCATATGTATGTGGAAAAAATAATAATGGTTTGCTCATGAACCATCTCCAATAGTATGAGGTCTTATTTTATAAATTTGTTGTTTTAGATAATGATAAAATTGATTCTTTATTTCCTATTGGTTTATAACAATTTATTTAAAAATCAAAAAATTAAAAAATAGTTAAAATGATGATGTGGAGGTCATTCTCAAGGTCTAAATAAGACCTTCTCTAAGATCTTCATATTTATTTTAACACTCTTCCTATTTTCTAAACAAATTAATTAGAAGCTAAGTTTATAAGATATTGGAGATGAATTTAATGTAAATGAGGGTTTAAAATCCTATGTGTCATGAAAAAATAAAACTTCCGCCCTCTCTTGGAGATTCTCTAATAAACCATCTGAAAAACTACTCAGAGGGTTCGGTTTTCAAAATTTTCAGACTGATTTAATAACATTGTTTCCGTTGCTTATATTGTGGATCTAACTGCCTAAAATAGTCGTAGACTGTGTGAGGATGGGTTGTCGGTTCACAAATACCAATGTCAGCACATGTGTTTGTCTCGAAATCACGTTGAGACAAAACCCAAATGTCAAGCAACAGGTATCCTTGAAAAATAGCAGAGGATTCTTTTTTACTCCATGGCTGGCGGTACATGTGTTTGCCTAAAATAGTCGTAGACTGTTTGTGTATTTATCTACTTACATAATGTTGGACCGCCATGGCTGGCGGTACATGTGTTTGTGTTCCCTCGAGAACATTAACTAAGGAGAGAAAACTGTGTAGCTATTCCGTATTTCCTCTTGTTATTATTGCAACACTCAAATATCTAATTCAAAGAAAAATAAAACGGACAAACAGACAAAGAAAAAGGTTAGAGATGGAAGAAATGAACATGGAAGGGAGTTTACTTAGAGAGATAACGAAGCTGCAAATCACGACGACTAATGAGAAACAAACCCCTCTTCAACCTCATTGGGCATTTTGTTACTCCATGGTTACGGAAGATTTTCTGACTATAATGTTTGGAAAGAATTCTCAGACTCTCAAAAATTTGTTTGAAACCAATTCTCCCACTAATCACATCTTCGCTATTAAACAATACTTAGGCGTGGACGAGCTTCTAGATGCTGTGAGTTAGCATATTCTTACTATTTCATGTGCATATATGCTATAGATTTTCCTAGCTTGTTTTAATTCGGTTTAGTTCTACACATAACTTGATCTTTTTTTCTTGCAGTTTTGCGTTTTGTGGTGTATTGGCAGGGCACTTGACACAGTTGGTTAGCTCCCATTATATGCTCGAATGCTGTTAATTAATGATTTGCTGATTTATGATTATGCTTGAATGATTGGTCATGATTTAAACAGTATACATATATATATATATAATCAACACTTTGATTTTACTAGCATACAATCGCAAGTATTATCATCATATGGATGTGTTTCCTCTTTTGTTAATGGCAGTTTTATACTATTAATTGTCACAGAGGATGACACGACCATACCTTCTGCGTTAAAGATATCCATCCTGGAAGATTTTCATCGTCACATATATGATCACAATCTTCCCATTTCATGTAAGCAGTCGTCTTAATAACATATTATCATTCCATTTTTCTGATCCCATTGTGCTTCGTAATCGAAAATCATGTGGTCTGTTTCATTTAAGGTGGAAGTGGCTCCAAACGCCACAAAGTCCTAATGGACCAATATCATCACGTTTCAACGGCATTGTTGGAGCTTCGAAAAGGGTAAATGTCCCAGGAATCCAAGCAGTGCTTCAGAGGAACTGATACAATACTCTTAATTATCGAATTGTTGCGAGTTCAACCCTAGCTATAACCACACACTGCTCCGTTTCAGATTTTATTTTCATTCTATCTACGCACAATTTATATTATTTTAGTTTTGCAGCTAATCAATAAGTTCTAGATGTCTTGTCTTTCACTTCAAAGTTGCGCGTAGTAATTATGCTAACTGCTCATTGCTCTGTAGTTACCAACATTCGACTGAAAACACAATAAAAAAAGCTGGTGCTGGAATTGCCAAATTTATACTGAATGAGGTCAAAATACTTTCTTTTATCTGGATTATATTATAAGTGCGTGGGTCTTCAATTATGCATCTCTTACGATCATTACCAATTCCTTTTTATTTTGTAGGTAGAAACTGTTGATGATTATAACGAGTATTGTCACTATATTTGTGGAGTTGGTACTCTGGAAATGTCGAAACACTTGAAGGCCTCCAATTTGGAGGATCTCATGACTCCGGATCACCTCTCCAATTCCGTGGGTGTATTGGTTCAGGTCATATTTCTTACTGTGAACAGAGTGAATGCTATCTTCCCCACTTTAATGAGAGCAAGATCTACTCTTCCTAGCCGTCCGATCTTCCGAGTTTAAAATTCATCCGTCTGTTCTAAAGATATTCCTAAAATGAATTCCGTGCGAACTATTCCTGACATCCATCAGTTATGATTATATCTAATCCGTTAGATTCAAAAGGATTTCGCCTAGATATGCAGATAATTTTGGGGTTTATTTGAAATAAAAAACATGTATAAGGACCTTACATAAAAACTGCACTATTTACTTCACGTCTTTTCTTTTCTGTCCCGTGTAGTTCTCTGCTTCTAAGTTGGTCAACGTCCATCGCACGTACACTCTTCTTGTCTAATTAACCACTCAACAGCGGACTACTCATATCCGTAATTAACATGTATTTATATGTTATGCCAGAAAATACATTTTCTTATAGATTTTATCGACGATATGAATGAGATACCAAAAGCACGCATAATATGGCCTCGCCAAATTTGGAGTAAATATGTTGATAAACTTGAGGTGAGGCTGCTTCACGTTCCCACTTGATATTTGTACATACTATTAAGCTAGCCACTGTTGTTCTTATATATTCTTTTTTTATTTGTGATTGTGTTGTCGGGCTTCAGGACTTGTTACTCAAAGAAAACTCAGAAAAAGCTGTGTTTTGCTTGAATGATATGGTTACTGATGCATTGTCCAATGCGGTTGATTGTCTAGAGTATCTTTCCACTTTGCAGCATTCTGGTATATTCCAATTTTATGCCATTATTCAGGTATATATGAAACGACGAATCCATTTCATTGAAAATAAAACTGGAAATCCATCAGAATTTCGAGTCAAGAGAGATATTTGGTGAAATCTTCCACACCTTAACAAGGTGAAGATGCATCCATTATAAACATCTTTACGTACCCAAAATAGGGTAAGACAACCATGCATGGGAATATTACATTTAAGACGATATACTCAATTAGTTGCGCTAATTGCGGCATGAGTATATATTACATTGATTGCTGTAATCTTGGTGTATCCTTAACACCTCCCCTCAAGTTGTACTGCAGTTGACGGACGTGCAACTTGCTTCGAAGTATTTGAAACCGTGGTGCTGAAAGCCCTTTTGTAAATATATCGGCCAATTGATCACGTGAGCTAATAAACCGTACCTGCAGTTGTTTACGAGCAACTCGTTCTCTGACAAAGTGATAATCTATTTCTATGTGCTTTGTCCGAGCATGGAAAACTGGATTAGCAGTTAGATAAGTCGCGCCTAGATTATCACACCACAAGATGGGCGGAGAGTGTTGTACTTGAAGCTCCTTGAGAAGAGACTGTATCCATATTAATTCAGACGTTGCAATGGCCACCCCACGATACTCTGCCTCGATTGCTCGATTTAGATACAGTCTTTTTGCTTCTTCGCACTCCACGATATCAAATTTCCTCCAAAATAAATACAATAGCCGCTAGTCTTTTGCGCCGATCATCTAAACTTCCATTAATCAGACGGAGTATGCTTGAAGAGAGAAATCTTTGGTACCCTTGATGTGCAAACCATAATCAACAGTGTGTTTGAGATACCGTAGTATTCTTTTGACCAACTCCCAATGCTCTAAGTAAGGATCATGCATATCTTGACATACCTTGTTGACAGCGATGATATATCGAGTCTTGTGAGATGCAAATATTGCAAGGCGCCTACCACATCAAGCGATATAAGGAAGGATCCTCAAACTTTTGTGTTCCCTTTTGTTGAATTTTCGCATTAGGAGCCAGCGGAGTACACACAGGCTTCACACCATCTAGCTTTGTTCGTTGATTGGAAGGTCGGCAACATACTTGCGTTGAGGCAAGTACCAACTCATTTGAAGATCGAAGAACTTCAACGCCTAAGAAAAAACTCAGATCCCCCATGTCTTTTAAGGCAAATGCAGTTCCAAGATCTTGAATAAGTTGTTGAATTCGAGAAGATTGAGACCCGTTATAATGATGTCATCTACGTACACAAGAACATACGTTATAGAGTCATCTTTTGTAAAACAAATAATGAACTGTCTGCAATGGAACCCTGGAATCCTAAGTGCAACAAGTGTGCACTCAGTTTGGAATACCAGGCCCGAGGCGCCTGTTTAAGGCCGTAGAGAGACTTATGCAATTTGCATACATGATTGGGGTAGTCTGGATCGACGTAGCCCTGAGGCCTGCGCATATATACATCCTCCTCAAGATTGCCATTCAAAAAAGGCGTTCTCAACATCCAGCTGTTTGATCTGCCACTGATTCATAACAGCTATTGATAGTACTAATCTAATAGTACACGGCTTGATAACTGGGCTGAACGTCTCTCCATAATCAATGCCTGCATGCTGAGTGTAACCCTTAGCTACCAAACGCGCTTTAAATTTGTTGATACTGCCATCAGGATTTTGCTTGACCCTATAGACCCATTTCGAACCAACAACATTCATACCTTGTTCATATTTCACCAATGAGTAAGTGCCATTGCGTATGAGTGCATTGATTTGAACGTCCATTGCTGATTTCCAGTTTGGATTCTTAGAAGCTGTGCTGTAGCAGGTTGGCTCAATGAAGTCTGCATCAGGCATGGGGTGTTTGGTTGCATTTAAGCACATCTTCTTTAGAGGTTTTGATATACCAGACTTTGCTCGTGTTTGCATGGAATGAGTTGGAGCATCAGATTCAGGAGCTGTAGGTGCAGATCGAACCTGAGGCTGTCTTTGATGACGTTAACAGACTGATCTTGAGGCTGTGCTGATGATGAAGCAGACGCTGTTGAAGTGTAGGAGTTTTCTCCTGATGATTGTTGTAGCAACGGAGAAGAAGCAGGCATGTCAGATTCTGTATGAGGGGTGCCAGCAGCTGAGTCTGTGTGCCCCGGTGTATGTATAACAACATTTTCTACACCAGCAGGTATATAAGAGCTTCTAAATGGTGGAGGAGTGAGAATACTCGTGTTACTGGGAACAATACCTGAGCTTAGCAAGGGACTCTGCTGCTGGATGGACTGAAATGGGAATGAGCCTTCTTCAAACCGTACATGGCGAGAGATGTAAATCCTATTGGATTCTCTGTGCAAGCACATATAGCCTTTGTGTGAATTGCTGTACCCAATGAAGACACAAGGAAGAGACCTGGGTTCCAATTTTGTGGAATTGTACTGTCTAAGGCATGGATATGCCAGGCACCCAAAAACACGTAGAAATTTGTAATCGGGTTTTTTATTGAATAATAACTCTAAAGGAGTTTTTGGTTGCGTTACTGATTTTGGTAGCCTGTTGATGAGAAAACATGCAGTGACAAAGGCATCTGCCCAGAATGATTTTGGCATATGTGCATGAAAAAGCAAGGCTAACCCCGACTCAGTGACATGACGAATACGTCTCTCAGCTAAGCCATTTTGGGGAGAAGTATGGGGACAAGAAAACCTATGTTGGATGCCTGACTCATTTAAATAGGCTGTGAATTTTTTGTATTCCAAGGCATTATCAGATTGAAAAACTTTGATTTTATGATCTGTCAGTCTCTCTACTTGCTTATGAAAAGAGATGAAAGTGTGCAACGCATCAGAACGAAGAACAAGTGGAAAAACCCACGTAAAATGAGAGAAGACATCCATAATAAGAAGATAATATTTAAAACCAGTTCTTGAATAATTAGGAGAAACCCAAATATCCGACACAACCAGGCTTAATGGTGTATCATAAACAGTGGTACTTAACGAGAAAGACAGCTTCTTGCTCTTGCTAAGATGACAAGAATGACAGTAATCAAAAGTTTTATTGGAAACAGAAAGAGAATTACGAAGACAAATTTGTGAAACAGTGCGCAACATTGGATGCCCTAGTCTTTGGTGCCATAGAGGGAAGGTAGAAGACAAGTTTGCCTGCGGCTTAATCGATCTGTCTAGCATGTCCACGCCCTCAAAAATGTATAGCCCATTCTTATTCAGTCCTCGCAGCAGAGGTGCTCCCGATTGCTTGTCCTTCACAAGAAAATGAGAAGTGTGAAATTCAAAATAAACATCATTATCTTTACAGAACTGAGCGACAGACAGCAAGTTTGTTTTGATTTGTGGAACATGATACACATTATTTAAACTGAAGGATCTTGAATTGTCTGTAAATGTTGCATTACCAACATTGGCAATCTTAAGAGCATTACCATTACCAACATGCACCACTTCAGTGCCATCATACTCATGTGGTATGGTCAGATTTCTCATATCCGTCGTAAGATGATGAGTTGCTCCTGTGTCAGTTACCCATTGATTACCATTCACACCATCCGGGAAAGCAATATATGCTGCAGGCTGATTGTGCTGATTGTTCTTGGGTTTGTAGCGAAACCAACAGTTATCAGCTTGATGATTATCCTTCTTGCAAATCTGACACGGACGTTCAAACTTGGGCTTAGGATGCTGGTTTCGACGATTTTGTTGATTATTGTGGTTATTCCGTGGAGGTCCACGATTGGTGTTGTGGAACTGTCTTGGTGCAGACCTGCTGGACACTCCTGAGTTGGAGACTGCAACATTCGCAATGGGTTGCTGGATAACAGATAGATGCTGCTCTAGGCGCATATCAAAGGTGGATAAGTGTGCATAGAAGGTCTGCATATCCATGTCCTCCATGATGGAGAGAGGTCACAACAGGGTCGTATGACTGATTTAGACCATTGCTTATGCATTGCTTCATCTCATCAGTGGAAACCGTATACCCGGTTGCTGCAAGCTGACTAAATAGAGATTTAGCTTCAGTAAAATAAGCTTTCATGGATTTGTTACCTTTGTTCATGTGATGTAGCTGCTTTTTCAAGTGCATCTGATGCGCCTTTGTCTTGGGAGCATATTCAGCTTCTAACGCATCCCAGACAGCCTTTGCTGTGTCCAACTCTCCCACCGTTCCTAAAACAGCTTCAGTTAGGGTTGAATTTAACCATCCAACTAACAAGGAATCCTGTTCCTCATAGGCTGTGAAATCAGGATTGACTGCATCAGTATTTGGTAATGTTCTCGCGGGCTTTTCTTTGGTTCCATCAATAAACCCAGTTAAACCATATCCTTTCAGTATGGGTTTGAACTGTGTCTTCCAGAGCAACCAGTTTGTCTCCGTTAGCTTGAGTGTAACAAGATTATGTATCTGAACTTGCCTGAGTTGTGTTGTTGTTGCCATTGATGGTTGATGTTTGGTGATATGATATTTCTGGTTTTTTTTTTTGTGTTTGTGAAGGTTTTGGAAGCGTAGAAAGGATCTTGGCTGATACCAAGTCAAGAGAGATATTTGGTGAAATCTTCCACACCTTAACAAGGTGAAGATGCATCCATTATAAACATCTTTACGTACCCAAAATAGGGTAAGACAACCATGCATGGGAATATTACATTTAAGACGATATACTCAATTAGTTGCGCTAATTGCGGCATGAGTATATATTACATTGATTGCTGTAATCTTGGTGTATCCTTAACATTTCGAACTTCAAATCTATGATCCAGTTGAACGCGCAAAATTATTTAGTTAAATATGTATATATATACTTTGTACTTATCGATCATGCATATTAGGTTATTGGCATAGGGACGCTAAGTTTGTGCTACAACAACATTGAATTTTTTAGACGAGGAGTAAGAATGAGTGCTGGTAAGAACTAGCGGTGTCCTCCTTCAATGAACCTCATAACATTATTTACATATATATTGGACTGTTGGAGGCTTGGAGCTATGATATATCTTTCAAGTAGTTGCTGATTTTGACAAACAAAAGTCGCATATAGTTATATTGAAATGAGCAGATGTTTACAATCTAACTTGTACTAATTGAATTGTAGGTGAGTGTATGAAAGCTTTCCTTGAAACAAAATCCAGGTCTGGTGTTTACAAAGCTTGCTATGATTTTTCGAGTACTCTGAAGGCTAAGGTATTCACATGTAACCTGGTTGTCGGTACATTCTAAATTTTTGTCTAAGCTTGTCTAGGGACAGAATAACAACTACTTATACATATATAATTCCATATTAACAACTAACACGAAATTGTTTTTTCTTTTCTCGCGCGCGATGCTTCCATGTGAATTTAACTGCAAAAAAAAATAAAAAAATTAATTGCAGATTGATAACAGTGATCCCAATGCAACAAAGACGCTTAGATGTGTAGAACAGATACAAAAAGTTTGTGAGAATTCTGGTTTATTAAACCGAAGGTTTGTGTGACCGTCACCTTATTATTTTGTTAATGCATATTTTTTAGTCTACAAGATACACATCACGGAAGAAACGCTTGTCTGTGTGTTGTGTGCCACGACACGCTTTACATCTCTAGCAAATATCACGAAACTGAGAGATCAACGCTAGTGTACAACTGTGTGTCAAAACGAAAAAAAAAAACAAAAAAAAAGTTTAGTGTAGAAACTCAAAATCTAACCAAGACCTAGAGCTATAAGCTCGAAAACCTAAGTTATAGTCCTGAAATTACCAAAGTAAAATAAAACAATAGACTACCCAGATCGTGTTTGTGAAGGCTGTCGAAGAGAGGGACGAGGAATGATAAAAGAAAACAATAGACCACCCAAAGAATACGATTTCTATTTTAAACCTGTAAATCTCGTGTGCATGTTTCTGATGTAGGAGTTCGTTCTTAGAGACTGGAGTACTAAACGACAAGAAATGTGTAATTAATCAAAAAGGTGGTAATTCTTCGGTTGAGGAGCATCTAGACCCATTTTCTCTTGTTGCCGACGAACTCTCTCTTATTGGTAACCAGTTACGAGAGATGGTAGTTTCTGAAGTCCCAAAGCTTGCCTCCGCTGCAGAATACTTCTTTGAGATGGGGGTAGAGGGAAAGAGGTTTCGTCCAACAATTTTATTGTTGATGGCATCATCACTAAATGTGTTAGTACTATCTGGGTCCGCCACACCTTATGTTATGATGGCCAATGTTTTTAGTGAACTTCGGACCAGACAGCAGCGGCTTGCCAAGATCACTGAGATGATCCATGTGGCAAGTCTTCTTCATGATGATGTCTTAGATGATGCTGATACAAGGCGTGGTGTTCAATCTCTTAATTTTTTGATGGGGAATAAGCTGTCTGTGTTAGCAGGAGATTTTTTGCTTTCACGAGCATGTGTGGCCCTTGCCACACTACAAAACACTGAAGTTGTTTCATTAATTTCAACGGTTTTAGAGCATCTTGTAACAGGTGAAATAATGCAAATGGAAAGTACGTCAGAAAAACTCTGTAGCATGGATCAGTATATGAGAAAGACGTATTACAAGACAGCATCATTGATTGCAAATAGCTGTAAATCAATCGCTATTTTGGCAGGACAAACAACTGAAGTTGCAATGCTGGCTTATGATTATGGAAGAAACCTGGGGTTGGCATATCAGTTGATTGATGATGTTCTAGATTTCACAGGGACATCAGCTTCCCTAGGAAAGGGTTCTCTCTCGGACATCCGCCACGGGATTATAACAGCTCCAATATTGTTTGCCATTGAAGAATTCCCAGAATTACAAGAAATTGTCAATCGAGGCTTCGACAACCCCAAAGATGTTGATCTTTCCCTTGAATACCTTGGGAAGAGTCGCGGTATACAAAGAGCTATTGAGCTAGCAACAGAACATGCAAACCTGGCAGTCTCAGCTATCAACTCTCTTCCTCAAAGTGACGATGATAATGTCAGAATATCGAGACGGGCACTTGTGGACCTCACTCAGATGGTCATGACAAGAAAAAAGTAGACGGGCAGTGGTTAACAATCCATTTATGATTGCAATTTATGACAGAAACAGCTTATAATGCATACCGTCGTTATACCACTCCATTTAGTTTTACCAAGACTACTCATATTATTAGCTAATTAGTTTCTTATTCTATGCCTTTGCGATATCCGTATCACCATGGTCAGGTGTTCGTTAGTCTGGTTTCATCAGGATTGTGTTTCTCAAATTGTCTTGGGATACGTTGTAGCTGTGCCTTTAACTGGTGTATTTCATTTTTCCAGTGGTTTCTTTATTCATAGAGATCGAATTCAAAGATACTGGAAACTGGTTCCTTTACATTTCTGTTGTGATGTATCAATTCCAAGGCGTGCTATTGAATGAATTCGACAACCCAAATTTGTGTTTGGCTGAATAAGTCCTGCTTATTAACTGGATTGAATATATAGTAAGAAAACAAGATGTAACCGAATAAAGCAAATAGGAATGCTTGTGGATCAAGCTTGGTAAAGGGGCGTAACATAATGGTAGAGGGGCGGCACCTTAATAAGACAAAAAGGTCATTACAAGTAATTTTCAAGTATCCCTTATCAAATAAAATTTGGAAATGACTAATTAATCCTTATTGTTGATAATCAAGATTAGTGTTGATAATCAAGATTAATGTTGATAATTAATTTTCACTTATCATATGATTCATAACTCTAAAATAGGTTATAAAAAAAAAAAAAAAAAAAGAGAAGAAAAAAGAAACTTTTGTGATATTTGTGAAGGTCAATCTCAACCAATTGAAGAAATTAACCAACAAAGTGAAGAACCCAGCATCAAACTTTTGTGATATTTGCATATCCAAGAAGAATTTTTTGGATATGCAATTGTTTGGACAGTTGGAAAACGTTTTCAGAAAATTCTAAATTCAACAGACAGTGGCTGTTGATGAAGAGACGCATCTCTTTGTGAAGAGAAACCTGTTGGTGAAAAGACATGTCTTTTCCCAACAGATGCAAAAACTCCTATAAGTAGCATCTCCCAAACCCATTTCGAAATCATCTCTTGGAAAACCCTTTCTCTGTTTTCTCTCTTCTTCTAAAGCATCATCGAACCTTCTTTTCATGTGTTCTTGATTGGGTCAAGGGTGCAAACCTTGAATCCAATTTCGGTTGTAGGGCTTTCATTGTATCCTGAAGGCAGTATTTCACACATACCCGTTGCAATTGCCAACTCGTTGAAGGGTAGAAATATTTGTCTAAAAGAAATCACCAGAGCCTTGAAAGCTTTTGAGTACAACCACGATCATTTGTGTTTCATCTCCATTGCGGCCCGGTAATTTTTTCCAACAGTTTTAGACAAATAATTTATGGCAATGGAGGGTGAATCTTCAACTTCGAATGCTACTGCACAATCCCCGCAAGTGATGAACCAAACCCTGACTCGTCCTGGAACGTTTTGATGGTGAAAATTTTACTCGTTGGCAAGAGATCGCGAAGTTTTCCTGATCACCATCAAGTTGTGGTACATACTTGAAGATGGTTTGGAGGCGATTCTGCAAATCGGACAAGGATACTCCTGAATTGATCAACAAACGTAAGAAGCGTCAGGAAGATGATTTCATGTGCCGTGGTCATATTTTGAATGCCCTTGAAACTTCTGTTTACAATGCACATCGGAGTATTGCGACTGCAAAGGAATTATGGACTGTGCTTGACAACAAATACAAGATTTCTGAGGCAAGCAAGTAGTGGTTTTAGCTGGCATTTTTCGACGCGTCTCGTTTTGGAATGAGAGTTAACCATCATGTAATTATTAGAAACATGATCATAAGCTTTCCAAAATATACGTACCTATCTTTCATCTAGCTAATTTCACCGAATTAGTTAAATTTTATGTCTATGATCTAATAACCTTGTATATTTTTTACACTTTATTTTTTGAACACTCTGAGCGACATACATTCAGCCATGAAACATAAATTGGAAAGTAATGATCAAAGTGAATATCAAAATCTAATCAGCTGTTAACTTGCAGGTACATGAACAACTGACTACAAAATTAGCTGCAAAATGCATTGTTATTAGAAACACAATCACGAACAAAGAGATTTATAGGTACAACAGAAATCAAACTTTAAAAGTTCATGGATGAGTATTTGACGTCACACTGCAAGAGCCGATGCTCTTGGTAATATTATTAATGGAATAGACTTTTGCAATGACATCTCTAGCTTTTCGTTCATGTCTATGGATTCAGGTGTGACGCCATTTTCAAGGTTCCAATCAAAAGATTGGAGCAATGACCCAACCACAAGGTGAAGAATTTGTTGAGCCAGGGTGATGCCAGGACACATACGGTAAAAATCCAAAATGTTGTCCTCGATAATCAGCAGTATTTCCAAAGAAACGATCTGGATTGAACGAAAGTGGTGAATCCCTTCCAATGCCCCAAACCTTATCCAGCACTAACGTGTCCTTAGGTATAATATACCCCATGAACTCTATGTCTTCAACAGTAGTGCGTGGTATTAGGAAAGGATCCGGTGGATGCAATCTCAGTGTTTCATTAATCACTGCACTTAGATAAGGTAAATTTTCAATATCACTCTTTTCAATCTTTCTGTTATAACCAACAATTTGGGCAATCTCATCTTTGGCTTTCCTCATTACCTCTGGTTTTCAAACAACTTCTGTCATTACCCATTCTACAGTTATGGATACTGTGTCTGTTCCAGTGATAAACATTTTCTACATTAAACCAATTTTTTTTATTAGCAATAGCCGTATGATCCTCCCCGAATTCAAACCAACCGATCCTATGAACACAAAGAATTAAGTATAGTACGAGAAAACCTCTTAATGAGATGCAATACTCTCATCTCTTCGTATTCTTATCGACCGACATTTTTCCGTACTTTCGGCTTTACCGCCTATACCTGTTATCTCATCCACTCCTTATTTAACACGCTCCTAATAACCGTTTCTTCTTATCCACTTGTTATTAATTAATGCACTGATGAAAAGAAATCTCTTGGGAGTTGGGATGAAAATCCTTTATTTACTGCTATACGCCTTCTCTACTTTTCTTTTTACCTTCTCTCTTTATTTTCTTTCTTTCTCTGAAACTTTCTTCTATTGTTGTTGTCGTTCATCTCCTTCTCGCAAATCATTTTTCCCTTCTTTCTTATTCGATCGTTCTTCTTTCTTCAAAACTCAATTTATTATCTTGATTATCTCGATCACATTCCCATTCTGAAAATGCCTCTTATAGTTGGTTGGAAGAATGAAAGAGAATTCAAAGGATTAAAACTGAATTCGGGCAGAGGGGCTTCTCACTATCTATTCCTTCTGGATCAGAGTCTTCTTCTACGCTTAATCCTGAATGGTTTTTGCTGGATCAGTGGGATGATCAGAAAATCATTGTTTTAGTGGGACAACTTCTTGCCGGTCTTCCTATTCCCTTCTATAATCCTCCAATCCCCTTATTCTATGAGATTTTGTCTGATGCGAGATTTTCGCGCAGTGTATTTCAGTTGAGTGGTGACTGTATAAGGATAATGGTGGAGTACGCTCGTCGTGCGACAGGTTTAGGATCTGCTTATCCAAAGGATGTAAGGAATCCAATCTATGCACAGAAGGAGATTGTTCCTGCGGAATACACTGTTGAGAACTTCTTTCTTAACTATGATGTTTTTATTATGAAGCATGAGTCTTTCCGTTGGGGCGTTCGCTTGATAAGAAAGGACGGCCTAGCAGAGGATCAGAGGATCATGCGAGATGTTGATTTCCATGATTCTTCCAATAATACTGCTCGCAAATCAAAAGATACTCGTTGGGTGGAGTATCCTATCGTTTTAGCGCGCCCCTACATTACTGGCAGAAGTGAAGATGGTTCAACTCTTCTTCTACCTGTGAGGTTTTCCTCTTATAACCCTTGGGAATTTAAGTGGCCTGAGGAGCACGATGTGGTATGCTATTTTTATTTTCATCTTTTTATTCATTTTCCCTTTACTGTTCTTTCTTTCCTTCATTGTTTCTTTTGATTTCAGGTCGCGAAGCTAAAAAAGAAGGCTAAAAACGCGTCTCAAGCGTCACATTCGCGTGATAATGAAGTAAGAAATACTCCTTCCTGAATTTTAACAATATTGTTGCCTTAGTTTCTTATCTCTCATTATGCGTGTAGGTTGAGGCTGGAAACGCTGAGGATTCTAATAACGACACTCTTCCTTCTAAGGGTAAGAGTAAGAAGACCGTCTCTAAGTCCGTCTCTCAGAACCCACTCAAGAAGCAAAAGGCGTCTTCCATAATTCCTTAAGATTTTTATAACATTATGCTGGAAAAATGATATTTAGAGCCGTGGGTTCTTAAGATGTTTATAACATTATGTTTCTAATTTCAAGGTACTTTAATTCATAACTAAAGATTTTGAGTGTGACTGATAATCTATTATAGTTGTACATTCAGTACTCCCTCTGTGCCTATTATATAGGCGGAATTTTCACTTTTCCTTGTACCACTATATAGGCGGAGTCCAATTTTCAAAACGACATTTTACTTCCACTACCCCTATGTATTTGCTTAGGAATTATCACAATTAAGTGTATGTCTCAAACATTGGAAATATAATTAAGGGTGAAACAGAAAAAAAACATAGAAATGTATAAAATCAAGAAAGTTTCTTAATCTAAGAGATTTTGTCTATTCCGCCTATATATGTGGTACGGAGGGAGTATAACACTATTATTAGCATTAGCATCTGTGATTTTTTCACACTATCTTTAGCATTATCTCCAACTTTAGACTCTTACAGGAGTATAATAGATGTAAATGGATGTTTTCTATTCAAAGAGGCCATCGATTCAAATCAGCACATACAATCAATTTGGACTTCTAGCGAATGGGTTAAATACTTAAATATGATTGATTGTTGAGCTTTCGGTGCAAACTGATTGTTGAGTTAATCATATCAGGAAGAAGGATGATTCCAATATTGTCATTCCTATCTGTTGGCTTAAATTATAATGAAAAAAATAAATAATAACATCTAGGTTGAATGTCATCTGCATACAAAACAAAAGAAATTAAACAGTAGAAATACTTACCCCCATTGGAAAGAGAAATTAGCAGCTTCCATAAGCCCAGATAATGGACTACCCAGAAACCTCAACAACTTCAAATACTAACTCTCCTGAAATTTGAAGACAAATCATCCAATCCATTAATGCATAAAAAGAATTAAAATTAAATTCATATTCACAAAACAAAAATTATAGCAATCAAATCAAATTGACACAACAAACCTAATTTCAAATACCCAAATGAGAAAAAAATAAAAATTGTAGCAATCAAATCAAATTGAAATAAGAAACCTAATTTCAGATACCCAAATGAGAAAGAGAGAAAGTCATACCTGGTTTGTGATTGAGATTGTATGTGTGTCGGTTTAATTGAGATCCATCTTTGAAGGAACAACATTTAGTTCATTCGAAGCGTTTTCTTTTTCATCTATAAATGACATTTATTAATTTTCATTGATTCCCTGTAACACCCCGTGTTTTTAGAAGGGCGCATTCTAAAAGATGCGCCATAGCCTGAGATGAAGCTTCATCCAAAGCTTCCGCAACGTGAAAAAAGATGGATTGGCTTAAGGAAAATACCGCGTGAAATGGCGCATTATGCTGGGTATTTGGACAAGGGTCAATGTTGCATCGCTATGATGCATTAGGCCAGTGGGTAGGTGGCCTTGAGCTTACAGCGTAATCATTGTGCATTATGAAAGTTATTGTCCTTGAGCCAATACCGCACAATCATTCTACATTAGGCCAGAGATGGATGGCTGAACGAATGGTGCACAATCACTATGTGCAATCATTATACGCAATCATTAAGTATGAATAGTAAAAGTGGGACTTGGTGAATGATTTTTGGTCCTCTTTCCGTACTTGTTGAAATTCCATTAAGACATATATAGGGAGGGGTAGTTGGTTGAAGGAGCATATGCGGACTATGCTCCAAGTAAGCTTCATAGCTTAGCCGGAAGAGTATAAATAATGCCTAAGGAACATTTATAGTTGCATAGCCTTTCCATTGGGGCATGTGATGTGAAGGCATTACTATGCCATGACGCGGACCCGATGATGCATAATCATTATGCATCTCGACGGAATGGCCTATACGGACCAGGCCATTACCATTATTGCTTAGCCACGACTTTGAAAACGAGTTGGCTTATGATTCTTTCCCTTCGAGGATGAACTACGGTTTGTGCTTGATCCCTTTAGAGTAGGGAAGGGTATGTAGGCAGCCGCAATGAGTTGCAGCATTGCCGGTCCAGCACGTTGTCTCTCATATCATCTAATTGTGAGATGATTGCAGCAGATTGGCCCCTCATATCATCTAAGATCGGTAGATCGATGCAAGAGATGATTGTGGTCAATTTTTATGAGGCTTGGTTGCATGCCAACAAGTGGATTCTCATACTTCCTATCAAGCTACAAAGAGCAAGTTATAGCCTATTTGGAGGCTAAAAAACTTGTGTGTTGTAATTTAGCTCAAGGGGAGTCCATTTTTATGGGAAACGGCCCAAAGAACAAGACATGTCGATCTATAGATCCACATGGTCACCATATAGTCAAACTCCATCGTTTAGGGCCTCAAAAGGCCGTTTTTTCCGTTTTAAGAAAGTTTTTGGTTTTCTTAATAAACCCTTTACGGAACAACGGTAAGATGGAATGGTGTGGAAGGTTAAATAGCTGAATCATGCTCCATAAGCATGCTTTCAAGGGAAAATGAATGTGCATTTTCCTAGCTTTAAAGACCCGGATCGTAGTATCATCATTGTGCATCGGGGAAGTTATGGCCTACGCGCCTAGGCGTAATTTTCCGGTCCGTCACAGTTGGTATCAGAGAAAGTTCCGAGATAACTCTTGGACTGTGCGGAGTGGACTTGTCCACAAGTATTTTTCTTTAAAAAGGAAATAAAGTTGGAGAGTAGGCCAACTTTTGTGCGGAAAGAGTTAGTAACTGCTGGGCCAGTTACTTTGCGAATCGAGTTGAGCTTGTGTAAGTACTGTGAGTTTTCCAGGCCTCTGTGGCACCCCACTTACGAGTGGATATTCGGAAGACCGTCTGGAACGGTGGGTAGACAATGAGACTAATCATCCCCACGCGTTGGAAACTATCCAACGGTGTGCATTGTCAGGCCCGGCTAAAATCCCACTTACGATTGGCAACCTGGGAAATCGTTCAGGAACGGTGGCTTGTATCCCACTGCACTGGCATTAGAGATTGGTCCTCACAGTGTTGTGTTGAGTTTTTGTATGTCATTTCCATGACCTCTTTCAATTTTTGAACTTTAGAGACTCCTGAGTATGTAGTATGGGATACATACTTAGGATACCTGGTCGAGATATCCTCTTGGCACTGGACAATTGCGATTCTTGGTATTGTTGTGGACACTTTTGGATTCCTGGGCAGGTGGTATAGGACATTTTCTCAGAAGGTATAAATTGTTATTCACGATAACTTGAAGAATCCTGTGATTTCTGAGCATCTAGTATGGGAATTTTGTTCAGGAATCCAAATCGAGGAGATTGTCCACAATAGTTTTTGTTTTGAATTTCGGGGAAGAAATTCTTTAAAGGGGTAAATAGTGTAACACCCCGTGTTTTTAGCATGGCGCATGCTAAAAGATATGCCATGGCCTGAGATGAAGCTTCATCCAAAGCTTCCGCAGCGTGAAAAAAGGTGGATTGTCTTAAGGCCAATACCGCGCCGAAATGGCGCATTATGTTGGGCATTTTGCCAAGGGCCAATGTTGCATCGTCATGATGCATTAGGCCAGTTGGTAGGTGGCCTTGAACTTACATAGTATTCATTACGCATTACGAAAGTTATTGGCCTTGAGCCAGTACCACACAATCATTGTGTATTAGGCCAGAAATGGATGGCTGAACGAATGTTGCACAATCACTATGTGCAATCATTGCGACGGAACATAATCATTGTGGATGAATAGTAAAATTGTGACTTGGTGAATGATTTTTGGTCCCCTTTCCATACTTGTAGAAATTCCATTAAGACATATATAGGGAGATGTAGTTGGTTGAAGGTGCAAATACGGACTATGCGCCAAGTAAGCTTCATAGCTTAGCTGGAAGAGTATAAATGATGCCTAAGACTCATTCATAGTTGTGTAGCCTTTCCATTGGTGCATGTGATGTGAAGGAATTACTATGCCATGTCGCGGACCCGATGATGCATAATCATTATGCATCTTGGCGGAATGGCCTATATGGACCAGGCCATTACCATTATTGCTTAGCCACGACTTTGCAAACGAGTTGCCTTAAGTTTCTGTCCCTTCGAGGAGGAACTACGGTCTGTGCTTGATCCCTTTAGAGTAGGTCAGGGTACGTAGGCAGCCGCAATGAGTTGCAGCACTGCCGGTCCAGCACATTGTCGCTTATATCATCTAATTATAAGATGATTGCGGCATATTGGCCCCTCATATCATCTAAGCTCGGTAGCTCGATGCATGAGATGATTGTGGTCAATCTTGATGAGGCTTAGTTGCATGCCAACAAGTGGATGCTCATACTTCCCATCAAGCTACAAAGAGCAAGTTATAGCCTATTTGGAGGCTAAAAAACCCGTGTGTCGTAATTTATCTCAAGAGGAGTCCATTTTTATGGGAAACGGCCCAAAGATCAAGACATATCAATCTATAGATCCACATGGTCACCAGAATTTAGTCAAATTCTATCGTTTAGGGCCTCAAAAGGCCGTTTTTGCCGTTTTAAGAAAGTTTTTGGTTTTCTTAATAAACCCTTTGCGGAACAAGGGTAAGATGGAACGATGTGGAAGAGATGAATCATGCTCCACGAGAATGCTTTCAAGGGAAAATGAATGTGCATTTTCCTAGCTTTAAAGGCCCGGATCGTAGCATCATCTTGGCGCATCGGAGAAGTTATGGCCTGCGCGCCCAGGCGTAATTTTCCGGTCCGTCACATTCCCACTGATGCGTTTTTCATTGATTCACACTAAAAGACCCTGATATGCGCCTCATTCCATTTTGAAATACTCATATACGTCGGATGGGGCGTTGGAGGTGGGTTCATTGTTAGCCGAGATTTATCTCTTGCACTTTCCGGTACTTTGGAAGGAATAAGAACTATTGATCAGTTAAAAAAGACCATTCAAAACCGTTTGATTAGTAAAAACACATTTGTGTTTGTAAGAGCATGAGCTATGGATAGTCTCCAAATGAGGACTAACTCTTTCATATGAAGGAGGACTAGTTCAAAGGAAGGAGTAAAGCCACTGTGGGAAAAATGAAAGGGAACACCACATTAGATTTTTTTTCTTCAAAATTTAATAATAATATAATGGTTGGAGGGAAAAGTTTGTTTTAATAATAATATAACGTTCCAAATTAGTAGGTCACTCCTTCAAATTCCCCCAAAGCCCCGAACTCCTACCCATAGCTAGGGGTGTGCAACGGATGAACGGTTGCGGATTAGGGGCCACCAGCGTCCAATCCGTCAAAGTAGCGGATTTGAGAAATCCAACCGTGTCCGGCCCAACCACCCGCGGATTTAACATCCGCGGATTAGCGGATGATACAAGCCGGATGCGGATTAACCGCAGATATTTCATCAAAGATTTTTCTTTTATTCCCCACTTTTTATCGTACAATTTTTCCAGTGCCTAGTGGAGGTAAAGTTCAGTTTGTATGTCTGCATGTTTGGATCTCCAATGAAGCTAAAGCCGAAGCAGTAGCTACTTGATGATCTTATCGTTGGAGTATTAACAGTTTGAATGCAGCTGAATAACAACAATAAGCATTAACAGTTTCACTTGAAATTTGTTGAACCTCCTACCTCCTGCCCAAGAATTCGCACCTTCCACAGATCAAATGCAATGCGAATTAGCCTTTTGTAATTTGTACCGTAGCATTCTTCCATCAGTGAAGTTTGAGATGATCTGTACTTTGTTTACCAAGCAAGATGAATTTTTCCTGAATGAAGCAATGAAAAAAAAAGTTGGGTGAAACTAGAAATGGGGGTCCATCAATGTTTTGGTCAGCCAAAACTAGAAATTTTAGGAAAGTACGTGGGTTTCATGTCCTGGGTTCACGACATGGATTGGGCCGGCTCTCCTTATGGTTATCCAAGTAGGACGTCTACACTAAGCAATCCAGCAAAACAAATTAAGAATTGTATTAGCGGGTGCGGGTGAGTCCGCGGATTTCAAAGTTCAACCGCAACCAAACCGTTAAAAGTGCGGATTTGAGAATCTCACCCGTGTCCGGCCCATAGATCTTGCGGATTGGGTTTCATCCGCAATTTTACGGACGGATACGGGTAGGGGTGAGCAACGGACGGACGGATGCGGATTAGGGGTCACCCGCGTCCAATCCGTCAAAGTTGCGGATTTGGAAAATCCAACCGTGTCCGGCCCAGTCACCCGCGGATTTAACATCCGCGGATCAGCAGATAATACGGACCGGATGCGGATAACCGCGGATTTAGTAAAAAAAAAAAAAAAACAAATTTGTTTACAGAGTATCTTGTCCTAGGGTTAACCATCCTAGGATTCCCAGTAGTCATGTTAGTTGTGATTTTCACTTCCAACAGATGAACTTTTAGTTGATTTGTTGTAGGATTTTTGCTGAAGCCTGAAGTAGGTCACAGTCAAACTGCACTCAAACTTAAAAGGCACAGGCACAAAGTTTCAAGACTGTATGCAGAACCTAAAAGGTTGAAGCTAACAAATGGAACCATAATCACAAATAAAATAATATCTCATGGAAGGGATGAAAAAACATTGGTGAAGAATTAGTAGCGTCAGAATTCAGAGAAGGGCAAAAGAGGATCAAGACGCGGTTCCTTCTAAAGGACTTTTGAAGCACCTGCATAGAAGTATCTTTCAAGACCTTCAAGGACTGGACATTATATTTTTAGCTTCTGCACCAATCGCCCATTCCATTTGACCTACAAACCCCAACAATTTAGATTGGGAAAAGGTTTTGACAGAAAAAATCCAAGCAGTGGGATTCCAGAGAAACCATGCGCATTGATATTAATACACATCAGATTTAAGAGTATGAGATTACTAAACCACCTCTAGACTACTAATACAAATGAGATCAACCTTATATGAAAAAAAAAATAGCAGTAACACGTGCTTTAACAAGATCAAGGAAACAAGTTCGGCGTCAATAAGATATATCAAAATTTCATTGCACCCTCCGGTGCGGGTGAATCCAACAGCAACCAAACCGCTAAAAGTGCGGATTTGAAAATCTCACCCGTGTCCGGTCCATAGATCTTGCGGATTGGGTTTCACCCGCAATTTTACGGACGGACACAGATGAAATCCGCGGTTCCGGACTTTTTGGTCACCCCTAGATACGGGTAAAATCCGCGGTTACGGACCATAAACCTTGCTCTAGGAAAAAAATATTGGAGAAACGAAAGCCCATTTACACAAACTCCCCCAAGGCCCCGAAGGTTCTTCTTTTCTTTCCTTTCCGAATCAAGAAATAAAATTTAAAGAGAAGAAGAGAAAATCTCTCTATCTGCAACTCACATATTCTCATGGCTTCTTCTTCTGTAAATCATCATCCTCAGAGCTATTTCTTGTGGTTCTAATTTTTCTGTTCTACGTGGGAACAGGTACTACAGCCATTACTCTTTCTCTCTACATTGAACCACTTATTTTGAGCTCAGATCTGGAAATTTATCATATCAGTACGTCTTAAAGTTGAAATTTGTTGTTAGATCTGTTTTGTGTTGGAAATTTAGGGATCTGATTGTTTGATTATAATGACAGAATGCACCATCAACTGAACAACAGCATGTTGCTCTTTCACATGCTTTTTCTGAAAGACCATTTCCAGACAAAGTGATGAGTATGTTTGAGTGGATATTTTGACATTTTTGGTGCTTAATGATTCGGGTTTTGTGAGATCTAGGCAGGGGCACAGTATGGAACATCTTATCCTAGGATTTGATGAGAATTTATCAAAATTAGATGTAGATAGTGTGAAAATTGATGTTGTATGAGTGAGTTATCGAAATATGGAATCATTAGAATTAGTAAGGAAATTATTGTTCTATGAGTGAGCTCTAGGCAGGGGAACACTATTGAAACATCATATGTTAGGGTTTGATGGGAGTTTTGTTAAAATTAGATATATATAGAGCGGAAATTTGTTATCAAGATGAATTAGCTGTCGAAATTGCTGAATGGTTATGATTTACATGAAAATTGCTGTTGGTTAATGTGTTTGTTGCAATCACAATTTTGTGCGACATAGGGGTTTGTCAGTGTGAACAGATGCACGCCGAAACAAAAAGGCACGCGAATACTATGGGAATCTCATAGATTAGGACTTGGTGTTTGTTGTGTTAACTGATGTTATATTGATGTGTCTGTTGCAACATAAAGATCCCTAAATTTTTCAACATACATCAGGTTTACTTGTAGTTCTCTTTTGTTTATGCAAATGAAAATTTCAGTAAATTTATCATCCTACAAAAAAAACACGTGTTATTCTTTAGGAATCGTACGCGTATGATATGTTATGTTCTTTTTATAGTTTTACAAATGGTTCATGGATCTCGAATCAGCCATGAAATCAGAGGTCAGTGCTAAAACGTAATAGCTGCGCATTTGATTATCACGAACTTAAGGAAATATGAGATATAGTTCAATTTTATATGATGTTTCTCCTTCATATATGCAGACAGAGGAGAAGTATCTAATTGAAGTACATTGGTGTTTTTTTCTTTCTAAAAATTCTAAATTTTGTTTTTTTGCAGAAGTACATTCTTTCTCATCTATTTGTGTGTTTATGCTCGAAACCAGAATTTCATCAAATTAAGCTTTCAGTTTGCAATTTTTTATCAATTCCATTATTTCTTGAGTAGTTTATGAAGTCATCTAATTGAAGTTATCTGGTATGCCTTCATGACCACAGCTTTTTGTTCATTTTTTCCCATCTTCCTCCGAGGACGTGTCAAGTTTGTCTCCATTAATAGATCCTTTGTAAGTTTTCTTGCTTGGTTTGGCACATTCACCTTTTTTTCTTAGTAAGTTCATGAAAATATCAGCTGTTTTCTCATACTCTCGAGTGCAAACTTTGATTTCAGATCCTTTGAGATTTTTATAACTCTATTTTCTGCTTCACCTTTTTTTCCTGCCTTTACTCTTGAGTCAATCAGCTAACCACTTATTATATATTTAAACTGAATATGTCATCTAATTCTTCAGGTCTTATTGTATGATATTCTCCGACCGAAACTTATCCATGAAGCAAATCTCGATTTCTTATGTGAACTTGTTGAAATTCTGAAAGGATAAGTCCTAGGAAAACAGCTCATTGCAAGAAGTGACTCATTAGCCGGGTTACATCCCAGACTAGGAAGAATTTTGGCAGATGTTCACGAGCGGTTGACTTTCTGTGCTTGTACGCATATTCGCAATGAGGTATTGTTATAATGTAATTCCTTTCACCTTTTTGGTGTAATACTGTAATGTAATTATTTTAGCTCACCCTCCCATACTCTTCTTACTCTTTGTGTCGGACCTTAGAGACAGTTCACTAATAATATGAAATATAATTTGTAGAAATGGGCAATGCCCCCATTCAAAATAGGTGACATTTCTTATTTACCAAGTGCTTTGAGGATTAATCTTTCAGTCCATTAGAGAACTTCATTTATCAAACCTGAATAACGACACAATATTAAAAAGAAATCTATGTACCAGAGCAGAGCAACTTGCTAAATGATTAAGATGCTATTGAAGAATGTGGAATGAAAAAAAGTTGATTATATCAACTTCTGGTGTTCTCAAATATCAATAGATCGAATCTGTAGCTTAATGAATGGAAGGATCAGAGAAGAAATGCTGTCCAACTTGATCGATCACCATCTATAATTTCTGAATGCATTACCAAGTTCTATTTTTTTGTCACCAAACATATTGGAGATAGTATGCAACCCAAACATTGTGATAAGGCATCTTTGTTGGCCATTGATGCAGTTTACTGTTTGAGTTTAAGTGAAAGAAGATACTTTATGTTTCTACTTTCTAAATTTTGACTCTGTATTGATACTTTTTATTGTTTTCTCATGTAGATAGAAAACTCTATTCCATTAGGTGAATGACCTCGATTACCCTGCAAAGCTTGAGCAATCTGCTGAGATTGAACCTGTAACTGCCTCGGTAAAGTATTATTATCCTACAGCTTTTTGATTGCTTATCTGTAAGCTGTATTTACTTTAAAGATTTGCAAAAGGGGTGATAAGAAAATAAAATTCCCAAATGATTGGTTTGCCTAATGAGGACTTAAATAGCCTCTTATATACGTCGTACATGAACTATATAGGATGTGTGCTTAAACTAGCATATGCTACTTTACTTTTCAAATGTAGCAACCGAAATCTGGCTGGTGTGTGTTACTTAATTTTCTAGGATCATCCATAAAAGAGCCTGCACTAAGTTTCTACTCTATTTAATGTTTTGCTCATTTATGCTTGTTTTAACAGGCTGATGGGAACCCAGATCTTTTCAAGAAGTATTACCCACCATTGGAGAAAACCTTATCGTACCTGTCAAAGCTCTATCGTTGCTTAGAGCTTGCTGTTTTTACTGGTTTAGCTTAGGTTCATATGATTGCTTAAACTCCTTGATTTGACACCGTTTCTTCAGTTTAAGTATTTTATGTTAAATGATTATCTTTTTTGTTTCACCAGGAAGCAGTAGAAGTTTGCGCAACATCCATCCAGGTTAGTGAACTGTATGTAGTTAATGTGGTTGTGAAAAGGTTTTAAATATGACGAAGATGAAGGTGAGGGACTACTGTTTCTGTTTTTTTTTTTTACTCTTCATCTTCAGAAAGCAAGCAAACTTATTGCTAAAAAGTCGAGTACAATTGATGGGCAACTTTTCCTCATCAAACATCTTCTTATCTTAAGGGAGAAGGTTAATACAAGTCTGTCCTCCTCTACGTCCTTCTTCTTGTCTTTCACTTTGTAAATCGGTTGTTCTTTATGGTGGAAATTGTATAATAAATTGCAGCATTTGATATTGATTTTCTGTCACACACAAAGAACTAGATTTCTCTCATTTGCTTGTTAGTGCCTCACAGGGAAGTTCTCTTCAATTTCATGCTTGGATGCTCCTATTGTTTGCCTTACTATTATTTCCAAATTCCACCTACTTGCGGAGAAGCATAATTGCTCATAGACTTTAATTTCTCTGGCAGGAGAATGTAAGGCGGCTTCTTAGAGGTCAAGCTTCTCTATTCGACTGGATAAGATCAACCTCGTTAGCAAGAACTTTATCCGCCCGGGTTTTGGAAAGTCAGCTAGATGCCAAGAAGGTAATTGGCTTTCCTGCTTGTAAGCTATGTTAACACTTTACTTTTCTAGTTTTTGTTTTTGTTACATGTAGTATGAGTATGACTCAACTGATTTTCATTAGAAATCCCTTTTTCTATTTTTAAACTTGAACCTTACTGATCTGATTGTAATTTGCTTTGTAGGTTATTTTTTTTGGTGTTGCCAGTATTTTCTTATTTATTTGTTTCCCTCACAGGATCTGGAGAGAAACCTGAAAACCACTTGTGAAGAGTTTGTATTGTTGGTGACCAAGTTAGTTGTAGATCCGATGCTTTCGTTTGTGACCAAGGTAAAAGCTTTTTTGATTCATTTCATCATTTCTAAAGCTTCCTTAAATAACACTCTTGGCATAGTGGAAATTTTGTGCGCTTCTGCCTAAATTCAAAAGTGGGTTTTCTTCTATTAAACATAAAAAAAAAAAAAAAAAAAAAAGTGTTTCTTAGGTGACAGCAATGAAAAGTGCATTATCTGCAGGAAGCTCATTCTATCGATTAATATCGATAAAACAGGTTGGGACTGCTATTCAACAAGAGTAACCTGTTGTGTTGGTGAAAATGAAGCTTTATCTGCAGAGAACCCTTCAACAAGAACAATTCTGTTTAAACCAATCAAGTATGTTACTGATTCCCTCTAAGTAATCATATTGTTGTTTAATCATTAAACCCTCTTAAGGTTGCAGTTTGCAA
This sequence comes from Papaver bracteatum, assembly GCA_023529315.1. Classification (NCBI taxonomy): domain Eukaryota; kingdom Viridiplantae; phylum Streptophyta; class Magnoliopsida; order Ranunculales; family Papaveraceae; genus Papaver; species Papaver bracteatum. The sequence goes on along the minus strand of JAJJWX010004788.1, from coordinate 114,370 downwards.
GTCCTGGCCAAATTTGGATCAAAATGCAACTGCATTATGCCCTTCTAAAGTCCGAGTACTCTGCTGAAGATCTACAAATCATCAATCTGAAATCAATTCAAGACTTGCAAACTCAACTCGACAGTCTTCTCTAGAGTATGCATGTGAAGCTTAAAGTTCCTCATTTAAAGTTTTATTTAATTTGTGTTTCTTTGACCTTGATCATACAAGAAGAAGGTTTTTTGTTTGCAATATTGTAGATACTCAATAATCCCAAGATAGCTTACAGTGATTGATGATGCATGGGTCTTCCATTAAGGAAAACCCTAAGAGATAACTTCAGTATTGTAGATTATTTATTAATTGTCATGATTATAGCTGAATGGCTTTGTAAACTTCATTTTGATCATTTTAAACAATAGTGTCATTTGAAAAATAAAATATAAATAAATCTAAATTGGAAAATGCACCACTTAATCACTTGGGGCATATGGTGCTTTTCCATCCTGAGGTGAAGATTAAGGTGCACCAAAAGGGCATGCACCTTAGCATGGCTCTTGGAGATGTATTTACATATGCAAAGTGAGCGATTTTGCAATTGGATGGTAAGTTTTGCTATGTTTTTTCAAGGCTGCTAACGGGGGAGACTGGTTTTGCCCGGGGTGTAACAAATGCTAACAAGACAAAAAATCATTTTCCTTGGTGTTGGTACACTCCCAAGCAATTTGGTACCCCCTATTAGCAGCCCTGTGTTTTTTAGTTTGGGTCTAATGTAAAAGTGAGCAATTTTGCAATTGGACGGTAAGTTTTGCTATGTCCAGTGATAAATCAATTTAAAATCTTAAGTTATTGAAAATCAAGATTTGAATTCTTTTCTCTCTAATTTGAAGGAGTAATAGAAAGAGGATATGTCTTATCTGTGTTTCCTCGTAAGAAACACGCACAATGATTTAAAATCGTTGGAGGAGCTCTTAGTTAACCAGGTCCGACACCATTTAAAAGCAAAATTGACCTAAAATTATAGCCAAGACATTGTAAATAAAGGCAAATGTTAAACCTCTGTATGGAGGCATAGGTTAAGAGGCAACTAAAATCCACTTCTTACCTAAAATTTGAGATTCTTAGTTAAAACCCGTAAATTCTTAGTTCTATCCAACAACGGCGGTATCTTCTATCTTCATCTGTGATTTGTTGGACGACACAAGTTTCATCAAATAGTTACAAGAAATTTGAGCAAATCACTCTTATTTTGGGAGCATATATATATCTAAAGAAGAAAAATAAGCTGTGGTTGGGATTTACTTCCAAGAAAAACCATTAATCCTCCGATTTTGTCGGATCTCGGTAATCCTTCTATTTTCTTATCGAATTTCTCCGTATTATACTTTTATCGTTCGTTCGTTCTTATTATTTATTTATTTTTTTATATTCATTGTAACCTCGAATTCCATGAAACCACGACACATGACCAATAATTGCGAAACGCGGATCCACATCTGCACTACTGCTACAGCTTAACCAGGCTTAGTTGCCAACATGCGTGGTCTTCAATTAACATAAGCGCATAAAACCCCACTGAAATTTAAGTACCACCACCACATATATCTCCAATCCAAATTTGTTTAAAAGATATATATATATATATAGTATCATATTTTATTCTATGTTATGTCAGGGCTTGGCTGGCTGTCCATTGGATACCAAATGTTGGCCGTATCTCCAAACCGTTGACATTTATAATACTAGATTGGTACATTTGCGTATTGCCAAAGATTCTAATCCCCGAAGATATCATTTTATTTTAATCCCTGAAGACACAATCAACATTCAATGACACCTAAGAATCATGTCCATGTTTTTTTTTTTTTTTTGAAGCATGTGTCCATGTTATGTCAGGGCTGGCTGTCAATTGCATAACCAGAACAGTTGACATTATAAATATAAGATGCTTCACATTTCCGTATTTTCCTAAGATATGATTTTAGAACGTGAAGACACGATCCATATTTGCTGACACTATCTGGATTAAAATCTTGCGTTTATATATATGTTTCTTTGAACGTCAACACAGAACACGCATCTCAGTAACTTAAACGTAGTTAAGCTGTAGTGTTGCTTCTGATATACATCTTAATGTTGTTAAGCTGTAGATGTTGATCCACGTTACTTAAGTTAATTTCCTTATGTCTGGGCTGGCTGTCAATTGGATGAGCCAAATATTGGTAGTATCTACAAACCGTTGACAATTAGGATTAAGATGCTTGCTAGATATTAGTACGATTGCGTATTTTCGAAGCTTCCAATTCCGGAAGATATGATTTTCGAACGTGGAAGGATCCATGCTCACTAACACTAGTGAAGGACCCAGGAAGAACTAGTGTTGGGTAGGGCTAAATATATGTTGTTTTTTTTTTTTTTTTGTTCGACAAGATACTAAAAAATTATACAAAAGAAATTATAAAGCAGTACCTTTTTCTTAATGTAAATATACCGAAATTTCTACAAAAGAAATTATAAAGCAGTAACTTTTTCTTACTGTAAATATACCATATACGCTTTGGTGGATCAGTTTCAAAAATAAAACAAGGGAAGCAATACACTTTGTTCTTTTCGATAGAGTACTCTAGCCACGAATGTTGTCTCAGCCAACTATATTGAAAATAACGATCTTGTCTTCCATCCCAAGTAGGAGGACATTTGGATAGTTTAGGTTTAAACCTCTAAGATGCTTGCTAGATATTAGTACGTTTGCATATTTTCAAAGTTTCCAATTTCCAAAGATATATGATTTTAGAACGTGGAGACACGACTATACTCACTAAGAGCATCCACAACGTTGGACTAAAACTAAAAATTTGGTCGAAAAATCAAGCGATACGGGACGGAGTAAAGACCAAATCCCAGACTAAAACCAAAAACCAGAATATATTTGGTCTTTGGTTTGGTCTTTACTCGGGCGTAGATTATAGTTACGCCTGATGGGGCGCAGATTAAAGTTACGCCCGAATTAAAAAAAAAAAAAATTTGGGGCGCAATTCACAATTACGCCCGATTGGGGTGTAACTCAAAGCTACGCCCGGAGAAAAAAAAATGAAAACTGAAAATGGGGCGTAACTCATAAGTTTCGCCCCAAGAAAAAAAAATATTAATGGGGCGCAAGTATTAGTTGCGTCCCATCAAATTTGGTTTTCCCACCGTAGCGTCTGTGCACGGACTAAACCCAAATTTTCAAAACAAAAAAAATTCTTTGGTCTTTGGTTATGATCGCACCACTGCAGTTGCTCTAACAGTAATATCTAGATTAAAAAAAAAATCTCTATGGATTGTGTAGCAGGGGCGGAGCCACCCTTGTACAAGGGAGGACAGTTGTCTTCCTAATTTTTGCTAAGCAAAAAATTAGTAGAGATTATTTAGACAAAATGAATATTTGTCCACCCTAAATTTAGGTTAAATTAGCAAAAGTTAGCTTAGTTAGTTTATACATACTAAGATTTTTTGTTAACACGGATAATATATTTCCATTGCTGGTGAAAATGTCTAAAACAAATTTACAGCCTTCGGCCGCGATGACTATGCAATGCAATTATCTTTATCTGTGTATATAATTGTCCCCCAATGAAAACTTTCTGGCTCCGCACACAATGTGTAGTGAGACTATACAAAAACTACTCTCACAGACTTTCAAATGGTGGTCTTAAAAGCCACCCCCGCTAATCCCAAGTGGACGGAGCCCATCTCCACGTGAGTTTTTGAGTAGTTCCTTTGCTCGGTTCATAAAGAATCATTGCTAGTGCTAGATAAATTAAAGGGTTATTTTGTTTTTGATACTAAAGTTTTGTCTAGTTTTTGAGTTTGATTTAACATTTGTCCAGCTTAGTGTTTGGTACTTGTGAAAAATGTTGACTGGCGTTGAATCAGTTATATATTGAATTTTGTTAAAGGAATTAATAAATAATTTAAAAATATGGTAAAAATGTAATTATTAGAAAAGTTTACTATCATACCTTTCACTTTCCTAATATTTACATTAGATCTGACGGCTTTAATAAACCCATTAGCCTATGGTCGGGATCAAATAGATTTTTCAACCACCATTAAGCACCCATCGCTCAACAAAAGCACTTCAATCATCTTCCCAGACGTCAACGCCGGGAAGACCAAATATTACTTCATAACTTTCCTCCACCGATCAGAACCGTCTCAACCGCACCAAACCCAATTTCAATCACATGCAATAATCCTCAATTCCACGGTATATGGTTAACATTTCATGGCAGTATCATTATATTTTGGACATACCTTTTCGTTGATTTTCTTGGTTGAACTTCACATACAAATTATTAATTTTTCAATAATCAGTAGCTCCTCTCTATGTTTTCTCGATCTCGCAGCTTCTCTATTAACCCTAACTCTTTCTTTTCTTTTTTTTTACTGCATATTTCCATCACCATTCATCTCAATTTATTTCACTGACTTACTAATCAACATCATCACCAACTCCCTACATCCTAACTAGAAATTCAGTTTAATCATACCAACACTTGAATTTTTGAAATTTCATTCACAACCAAAACCCCCCTTACCAGAATCTTTTCTTCCTTCGCTATTTAGCCAAAATCCTAAAAACAAAACCCTATCTCAATGATATTTTAGTTCATTGCATGAGAATTAACTTTATCTAAAATTTCAACCTAATATGTTCAATTAACTAAATACCCATTTTTAATCGCATCCCCAAGAACCCTAATTTCTAATTTATGTAAATTCACCCCCAAGAACCCTAATTTGTATTTCGATAAGAACATATAGATAAACTCTATGAACCCTATAGTTTCTTCCTGGGTTTACAATAAACGTACTAATTCAAAATGGAATAAACCATACTCTATTCTTTCTGATTTGCCTTTTTCCACGGAAAACTCTCAACATAATTCAATTCTCTGATTCGCCGGAGAGAAAGACAGTCTGAATCGCAGGAGAGAAAGAAATAAGAGAAAGGAATAGAAAGGAAAGAAGATGAGTCGAGTTCTACTCCCTTTTGGTTTAAACTGAAGGGTATAATAGTAAATGGAGTCAATTATTAAATTTCGTATAAATTTTAATAAATTCTAAACAGAAGTCAATACTGAAAGTGGGTTAACATTATTTTCAAGTACCAAACACCAAGCTGGACAAATGTTAGACCAAACTCAAAATCCAACAAAACCTGAGTACCAAAAACAAAATAACCTTAAATTAAAATCATCTCATATGTTTCCATGTTATGCCAGCGTTAGTTGTCAACTGGATAACCAAATATTAGGACGTATCTCCAAACAGTTGACAATTATAATTAGGATGTTTGGTGGATGCTCCTTTCGTCACATCAAAGATGACATATTTTATTAAGATACATAAGAAAAGGAGACAACTTTAGGTATTTTTTCTCCAAATATATCTTTGTAGATAACAAATAATAAAATTTAGAAATGATTCATCTCCAAAACTTCATCACGGATATTTGTATCGTTGGAAAGCATTTTAAAACACATACCAACATGACTATCAAATTATACATAATTCTTATATATATATTAAGATTTTATAACAACAACCTATTAAAAGTGTAACTTTAGAAATATGGCCTTGTTTATATATAATGTTAGAGAACTTCTCGGTCGAACTCGCAAGCGTTTCTATCTCAAGCTTGTTTGTCAAGTTTAGTTGATCAAAACTATAAATCTTGATTTCTAGTCTAATTATAGATATGTCTCGGATTAGGATAGAATGTGTAGTTGATCTTTAGACTTCATGGCGTTCATCGATTGAAGACGAAGATCTACTAAGGAGATCTTAGAGGAACTTCATCAACAAAAGGTATGTGGAGACTAAAACTTATCTATCACTCATAAATCTATTCTTTTCTATCTCCTAAATAGACTAAGTCGTATATCTATATAGACTTTGATATACACATTTGATATTTTGGTCCGAGTTTATCTCGCTTATCTATTTATCGAAATACGAGTTGAAAGCTTTTTGCTTTAGCTACGTTCATCATCATTCTTGACGAGTTTAGTTGGAAATAATCTATTTCTTGGAAACTAAATAATAAGTCAAAAGATGATCATGTGGAAATTTCCTCGAAACATCTTACATGATTTGTGTGAGACAACCATTTGATGTTGACTTGGAAAGTTTTGTATTGATCATTCGATCACTTGAAAATTACTTATATGCTAATGGTTTGTGTGAGACAACCATTGTCTTCTTCTATAGATGTTTCAATGATTGAAATGGGAGTTTAGAATAGTAAGCCCTCGTCTGGATACAACACAGTATTCATACAAGTATGAAAACTGTTGAGGTATGATTCAGGTCCGGAAACCTTGTTTGCATACCAGTTTGCGAACGGTTTTCATTGTCAAAGTCCGGGAACCATGTTTGCATACCAGTATGAGAACGGTTCTGTAGCGCCCCCTAAGCTAGTTTCTGACTAATTCAAGAGATTAACTATATAAAGAGGCACTCAGAATCTAAATTAAACACTTAAACTGTCAATTAAGAAATCTACTACAACTATTTAACCCAAAGCTAACCTCGCTCAGAAATATATATACAAGAACTCCTCTCCAATGATATATGTAGAATAGTCATTTGGTTTACAAATATAATATACAACAAAATAAACATATTAAAATATTATCAACTAACGAAGTTAACTTCTCGGAGCTTTCGCTGCGCAACTCTGCTCTGTCACTGAAACTGAAAGTGGGGTATAATTAACATTTAACTTTTAAGTAATCATATGCAGATTTGGAAACCATTACATGTTTTTCCCAAACATTAGAAGACAACTAAACCACTGAAATAAACAATCATGTATATGGACCTAAACTCCTTCTTTAGTTTTTGCGGTGACATTTACACACCTTATAATTTCTGTGGTGACATTTACACACCGTAATACTGAAGACGTAAAGCAATATGTGGGTGAAAGTTACACACCCGTAATATTGATGCCAATTCCACACCTATTATTAATATTGCGGTGTATCGCCCTAGCCATAAGAATATGAAGGAGCGTATCCAATATACCATAGATGGAAATTCTCATTTCCCAAAGACAATCATAAAGATAAACAAAGCATGGAATAAACAAATAGACAATGCATGAGTTTATTAAACAAAGACTTTCGTAAAAGAAATAACAATGATTACAAAACTGTTAAATGCATTCCCACCTCTTTTGATGAAAAGCCTTGCATACCTCGAGATGTTCATAATCCACTGGTTCATCCTTTGAATCGATCATTGTTAATACAGACTAACTGTTAATCACACAAACACTCTAAAGATTAGCCAAAAGGCTCATAACATAATCACATACGAGTCTCCAGTTATAGGCAAAGTCAAATAACTAACGGTTCTAAGTCTATAACCTGGTAATAAGTAATTTTGGGATAAAACAATCATAATAAGTGATAAAACACCAAGGTGACCAACTATAGTAGACAAAAACTCCAACCATAAGTTAAGAATCATATGAACTCCATTTTCCCCCAAAGTGATACAAAAACTCCAAATATTTTAAAATTGGTAAATTAGATCCATTTCACTTTTAAAATATACCTAGACTACCCTCTTGTTCTTCTTCTCGAGTTACCGTCCCTCTCTAGATCTATATCGTTCTCACTTCTCTCACACTATCAGCACCTCCTCCTCCTGCTTACGAACCACCATCACCAAAACCACGACCATCTCCCTATATTCAACCATCAAAGTTTCTTTCTCTTCTTCGTCGTCGCCGCTGCCACCACCGCCTCCTCAATTTCATTTTAGTTGATATTATAATTTTGAAGATGATGTTAAAATATTGTTCATTACCGGTCTTGGTGGATTAAATTCGGCTTTGAATACTCCATCACCAAGGAATATAGTAGTGGTATTGGTGGTGGTGAATGGATCTCATGGGGGAAAATGAACTAGTGATAGAGATTTAATTTGATCTGCTTGTGTTGGGGAAAATGATGAATCTTAGAATGGTAATTCGAAATGGGTAAATAATTATAGTCTTTTTATTTTCATTGATTTTTCGATTGAATTGGATACTGGATTTTGTTTGTTGTAAATTTTATTGGAACTGAGAATTCTATTGGTTTTGATTCTTGGGAATTTTGATGTGATTAGGTTACAAGTTACCGACAAGGACTTAAATATGAAATTTTGGGTGCATATGCTTAATCCATTTCAACACCAGCAAAACCGAATATCAAGTGTTTGAGAAATGTCCCACGAAAAATAGAGGTAAAAGTTATTCTTGCTTTCTTTACTCATTTTAAAAGTGATTGGAGTTTCATTATAGCTCATGTCGTTTCCATAATTGATGAATTGGGTATTTTTGAGATTTTGATGAATTTGGTTGATTGTTGTTGTTGAAATTCATGGGTTTGACAGAAAGAAGACCGGTGATGTTTAATGCCGAAAATTATAAAGGAAGAGATGGCTTTGCTGGTGGATTTGATAGATTGGAAGCAATATCAGTGTGGGTATGGTGATGAGTATTGGAGCTGAAAAGATGGGTTTAATGGTGCTTGTGAGTGATTGAAGTTGCAATGATTGAGTTTATGCATGTAAAATCAATTGAAGAATAAAAGGAATAAACCCGTTTGATATTGTTTTGGTTCATGATTGAGATGCAATTGTAGTTGCTTCAAATAGAGTATACAAGCAGTGAAGATAATCACCAGCAATATGTTGGAACCCTTTTTGGTTTCATCAATTCTACTGTTATTTTAAAACCAAAATCAGTTGGAACCCTTTTTGGTTTCATCATTGGTTTTCTAACTGTGCACTATTGAGTTGTCCAAGTATATCGAAATTGGCTTGGCTTGTTGTGTTATTAATTATTATCATGACTTGATAGCATTGTGTTGAATATCGATCGCCAAAAAAAAGTCCTTGGTGTGTTTCCTGTTATAGTTTAATATTTCGTTGTAATTAGACTTCTCCCTGGAACATGAGAATTTTCCAAGCCTTGAAATATATCAAAATTTTAAGTTTAAAACAAGTTGTGATATGACCATTTTCCTTTTGGTTTCACATTCAATATGATGGAACCCTTTCTGGTTTCATCATTTTACTACTACGGTGGAATAAAAATATGCTGGAACCTTTTTTGTTTTCATCAAAAAACATACATAACATTATGCGACAATATGGTTTGGGTTAACCATAAGTAAAACCATTACATACATTGTTTACAACTAGTTGACAGTATACTAATTGAAACCATTCATAAACCATTTAAATTTTTTATAAACTAAGCATTTAAATTTACAACTAGTTGACAGAATGATTCTTTTAGTAGGTTGTCCATCAGGATCTTGTAGCACAACTTTGCTCTCATGTTTTCCATCTTTTATGAAATATCCTCTTCAAGAGACTACATGTTTCCCTTCAAAAGGCTCTTCATGTAATAACAAACATGAAGGTCAAAATCTACCCTGAAATTAAAAAACAAATTTCACAATGGTTAATTAGCACTTGCAAAAGAAAATTGTTGGTATGAAATTACAAACATTACTGGTAGAACCAACAAGGGAACCTCCACGTCTTTTCCCTGCAAAACAAAACTGATTTTAGCAGCCAAAATAAGAATAAACTAACACTGACATACCAATTCTGGTAGAACCAAGAAGGGAATAATGATGAAACCAAAATTGGTTTCATCAAAACTACCAGAATTAACCAACACCACCAAACCAGTATTGATGGAACCAAATTCGACAAGGGAAGAATGATGAAACCAAAATTGGTTTCATCAAAACTACCAGAATTAACCAACACCACCAAACCAGTATTGGTGGAACCAAATTCGACAAGGGAATAATGATGAAACCATTTTTGGATGGAGGCACCCACACTTTGGATAGGGGCACCCCTAGGAACCTCAGTTGATAAGGGAATCTCTAATGTACTATTTACACCTAACTCTATCGGCACCCCAAGTTTGTTAAGAGCGCCCAATCTTCTTCTTCACGGTTTGAAAACAGTTTTGGCGGGAAATTTTTGTTCTTTCTTGTGAAGTTTTTGGTTGAGATTTTATAGGAGTTTGACTTGGTTTTGGAGTGGGAATGATTTGTTACGCTAAAGCAAGATTGTTAAAGGTCAAAGATTCAGAAAAATAGGGTTTAATCTTCGGTTAGAAGCTACCCAAGAGAGGAGAATATTACCGGATTTTGAACGACATTTGGAAGAATTTTAGAAAAGTTAAACGCGGGATTTATTTGTCACGTAATAGACAGGAAGAATAACGTGTTTGGAGCTACAAAAAATGGAACTAAATCTTCTAATATTTGGTGTTTATCGGAAACATGAAAAAGAAGTTATTTGCGGCAACAAGGAATGAATCTCGGACTTGTTTTGAGTAAGTTTGAAAGTTACGTACAATATCTCACCAGGATTTGCTTGATAGAATCTCCGAATCTTTGGAGGTAAGAAAAAAAGGAGAGTTTCGATAATTCAGGAAGTAGGTGAGGTGATAAAGCTGGATAGAATCTCTGATTCTTTGGCGGTAATAAAAAGAAGATTTAACTCAGATTTTTGTGAAAAAGTGGGGGTCTAACAACCACACCCCATATTTCGTTCGGCAGTCTGTATGGACTAAAATCCAATATAATTACAAGAGAATCAACTAGACAGTCAGACTCAATCAAGGAAAGATATCCAATAGTTATATCTCTTTCACAAATCAATCAGTAAATCAACAAGATGGAATCCGTGAAATGATTGTATCAAAAACCAATGTCCAAGCGTCAATCAATTTTATCCAACAACTAAGGTTGGATTTACCAATTGATTGAACTACGGAAAACCTGTGAAATTTCAATTATATAAAATATATTACAAAAAATAAATAACACAGACACCAGAAATTTTGTTAATGAGGAAACCACAATTACAGAAAAAATCCCAGGACCCAGTCCAGTTTTGAACACCAGACTATATTAAGCTACTACTGACACTATCCTACTACAAGTTAACTTCGGACTGGGATGTAGTTGATCCCTAACCAAGTCTCACACCGATTAAGGTACAGTCGCAAACCTTACGCCTCTAAATCCAAGAAGGACTATTGAGTTGGTTCAATAATTGTTAACCGAAGTTATCCATATGAACACTTTGGTATTAACCATATTCATCTAACACTTCTAGATCATATATGATGATCATTCAATCATGAAAGACAATCAAATGAATCTAATTGTTTTTTTCATAGAGCTGTTCAATTGTTCACTATCTCATAGAAATGTATATGAACCAATTGAAACAAAATCGGATAGATTCGTAATCATACAAAGTACTTATACAAAAATCAATTCATGAACATTAAGCCACGGTTTGCGAAGATTGCATTCCTTAATTCATAAATGTATTTATTCATGAGTATGAAAAACATTGTAGACTAATTTTAGAACTTAACCCACTAAGTTTGCAAACAGGTATGCAAACTATAGTTTTCCGACATTGGTCTTGTCCAGCTGTTTGCAAACGAGTATGAAAACAGTTGTCCCAGACCTAACTCAGGTAGAACCGTTCGCATACTGGTATGCAAACATGGTTCCCGGACTTTGACAGTTAAAACTGTTCGCATACTGGTATGCAAACAAGGTTTTCGGACCTGAATCATACCTCAACAGTTTGCATAATGGTATGCATACTTTTTTGTATCCAGACAAGGGTTTATTGTTCTAAACTCCAATTTCAATCATTAAACATCCTTAAAAGACGACAATGGTTGTCTCACACAAACCATTAGATTATAATAATTTTCAAGTGATCGAATGATCAATACGAAACTTTCCGAATCGACATCAAATATTGTGTCACATAAATCATGTAAGATGTTTCAAGGAAATTTCCACGTGGTCATCTTTTGACTTATTATTTAGTTTTTTACAAATAGATTATTTCCAACTAAACTCATAAAGAATAATGATGAATGTAGTTAAAGAAAAATAATATTTCAACTCGTATTTCGAGAAATATATAAGCGAGATAAAGTCGCTTGAAATATCAAATGTGTATTTCAAAGTCTATATAGCTATACGACTTAGTCTAGTTAGGAGATAAAATAGAATAAATTTCTGAGTGGTAGATAAGTTTTAGTCTCCACACACCTTTTGTTGATGAAGTTCCTCCAATCTTTCCATAGTAGATTTTCGTCTTCAATCGATGAACTTCGTGAAGTCTAAAGCTCAACTACACATTCTATCCTAATTCGAGACATAACTATAAGTAGACTAGAATTCAAGAATTATAGTTTTCATCAACTAAACTTGACAAACAAGCTTGAGATAGCAACGGTTGCGAGTTCGACCGAGCAGTGCTATTTTGGAATTGTGGGATATAAATAGAGTTAGGTTGGTGTCACGGGGACAATAAAAACACCTATTGAGCAATGAGTTATTATTTTAAGTGTGTTTTCACCATGAAGAGCTAAACCCCAACACTGAGACAATGGAGGAAGCCATTTTTCACGTATGTGGTAATTCTATTTAATTATTTTATGATTTTTTCACTAGTTTAAATTGATTTATGATTTTTACTGATTATTTGTGATTTAGTTTGATGGGTTATGATTAATCTTAAGAACTTTTGATAGTCCATGCTTACCATTTAATCTAATGCTTTATAAAATCTACTGTTGGTGAAGAACATAGTCAATATTTGTTACCTTATAAGCTAATTAATAGTTGAACCACATGAATATGAGAATTGGTGGAATCCTGAGTCTCAGTAATCTCTCAATATTGTTACAATCTTTTCTTTATTTTTATTGTTTTCAATTTTTAAATCTTAAAATCAATCTCAACAAGTCCGAGTGAACGACATCTCTCTTACCACTTTCATAATTATATCAGGAAGATTGTTAGAGCATTTCTCAGTGAACCCATTGCCATTGGTATTCCAAGTATGATGTCAAATTTAGATGCCAAAATGCATTATTGATTAATCTACCGAAGTCAATTTCGGACTAGATTAGGTTGAAGTAGTAGAATATGGAATCAAAACTATCCTTGAAGATGGAGATTAAAGACTAAAAAAAAAATCTATCGAGAACTTCACTGAAATTTAGTAAAAATACTTGATTCTCTTATTTATTCTACCTCCCTATGTATCGAGACAGAGTGCTCACTCTTTCGAAAAGTTCCTATGACGGTAAATATACATTTTTTATATACACCCGAGGAGTTTTGAGTCTAAGACTTTAATGAGAATAACCATTGACCATGGAAATGTCTCACTCAATTCGGATGTAATAAAGAAGAAGTTGTGAGTGAAATGCTAACGCTGAAAAAAGTGTGTCTAAAAGCTCAGTCCGTGAATAAGAAACAAGAGTGAGATTTTGAAGACTTACTTGGGGATTGTAAAGCACATGTAAGTTTTTTTTTTTTTTTTTTTCTTTGATTGTTACGGGACCATTATTATAAATTATAAATCAAAGAAAAAGTATTGAAATTGGATAGTGTTTTAATGGCGGAAGATGAAAAAAAATAAAAATGTATATCACACTATTTGTATCTCTGATACCATAGAAAATGGTAAAGAGAATCATTATATTCATACAGACATGAAGACAAGCCGTACTAAGAACAAATGTCAAGTTACAACAGAAAGAGCAACAAAAGAGCACCTGATAGTTAGACCAGTCAGGACTAATAAGTACAGACAGAGCAAAGACCACCACAACATTATACATGTACTCTTTTAGAGGAGTATTATTCACGCTGCAAGAGCCAATGCTCTTGGTATTATTTTTAACGGAGTGGACTTTTTCAATGACGTCTCTATTGTTTCGTTCATGTCTAGGGATTCAGGTGTGACGCCATTTTCAAGGTTCCAATCAAATGATTGGAGCAATGACCCAACCACAATATGCAGAATTTGGTGGCCCATGGAGAGGCCAGGACAGATACGTTTTCCAGCTCCAAACGGTAATAATTGAGAATGTTTTCCGCGGTAATCAGTAGTATTTCCTAAGAAACGTTCTGGATTGAACGAGAATGGATCATCCCATGACGCTGAATCCCTTCCAATGCCCCAAACATTAACCAATACTGCCGTGTCCTTGGGTATAACATAACCCATGAATTCCGTGTCTTCAACAGTAGTGCGTGGTATTAGGAAAGGAGCCGCTGGGTGCAGTCTCATTGCTTCTTTAATCACCGCACCTAAATAAGGTAAACTTTCTATATCACTTTCTTCAATCTTTCTATTATAACCAACAACTTGGGCGATCTCATCTTTGGCCTTCCTCATGGCCTCTGGATTGCGAACAACTTCTGTCATCACCCATTCTATGCTAGTCACTGTTGTCTCAGTTCCGCCGGTAAACATTTCCTACATAAAAATCAGAAAAATTAATAAGCAGCATTATATACGATTGAACAAAAGTGGTATGATCCAGACCGAATTCGCTTATGTGCACAAATTAAGCGGTGCGAGCTATCCTCTTTATGAGGATGTAATCTTGAGATTATACATCTCCAAAAATAAATTATAAGAAAAATATCATTAAATTGTTCAAGTTTATGAATTTACTTACCGTTATGAACAAGTTAATGTATCTGTCTGACAGTTTCCTTGGTTCATCTTTGCCATTGCCTTCGAAATCCATCAACAAATCCCAATAATCCTTCTCCTCGTTGCTATTACGTATCACATTCGTGCTCCTTCGTTCCTTGGCAAAGCCATCAACAACGTTTGCAAATGCATAGACAGCCTTCTTCATTCTGTTGGACAAATTCTGTGGGTCCAAATTTCGTAGACATGGATAGACATCAGCTACATTAGGCACTGAAGATAACATTACAATCTTCCTAAGCAGTTGATAGAGTTCATTCCCAGTTGCAGATTTAAGATCGATAACATCCTTAGAAAAGAAGAGATTTCCCAATAAATTAACAAAGGCAACCAAAATTAAGTGTTTTATTTCAACACTTTTACCTTCCTTCTCTTCTTCAGAAATCCATCGTATTATCTGATCTACAAATTGTCTTCTTTTACCTAAAGTGTTATTCATTGTCGAGCGAGAGAACAAAGTTGCATATAGTCGCCTGTTAACTCGCCAGATTGGTCCATATGGAGCAATTGGAGTCGCCTGATAATCTGGTAATAGCAGCGTCTGGATTGGGTGACGATTGAAAAAAGCTTGATCTTGATTTTTGAATAACTCCATAGCAGCATCTGCCGAAGCAATGACTAGAATATTCATCGCACCGACACGTACCATAAAAATCGGTCCATATTCCTTTTGAATATTCAGAAATCTTTTGTGTAGCGCCTTATATTCATAGCCTAAATCTAAGATGTTTCCTATCAACGGCCAACCTGGGGGACCTGGTGGTAACCGGATTGAATTGTTTTTCGTTTTCCGGCTAAAAAAATGAAGGAGTATGAGTAAGAACGGGGCTGCCACTGCAAGCGAAATGGCTGTCCACACAAACATATTATCTGTGGAGACGGGATCTTTCATTCTCTAGGATTTGTTTCAGTATAAACAACTTACTAATTCTTTGCTTTTGAGGCGGGGATATATAGCCGATCTTAATACGTTCCAATTATTCAAATTAAATGAGGCATCTAACAACTTGCAATAAATTAATGTTATAATGATTATTTATTTAATTATTTAACCAAAATCAGATCGACGATCATGAAAATCTATTTTGTTGATGAAGGCAAGCTGTGCTTTCTTGTACTTGGTCGGTCTTTTAGATCGGGTCTTATGTTGCTTCCCAAGCTTTTCCTAAATTACATTTCGTGTCAGTTTGGGAAACACTTAACCTCAAGAGTGATTCCTTATTTTCATTCTGGACAGATAGAGGTGTAAAGTGGGATGTGCCAGCACGAGCACAGCCCAGCACAACATGCTAAAATTTGAGCACAGCCCAGCCCAGCACGGCACATCACGTTAGTTAAATAGGACGTGCTGGGTTTGAATAATTGGCACAGTAGCACAACACAGCACGCGACACGGATAAGCACGTGGCACAAAAGAGTCACTATTCTATCTAGTTTTTAACATTTTATACTGGCTTATTTATAACAACACATATAATATTTTAATATTTGGAAGATATATTTCAATATCTTTGTTATAATATCGTCATCTATATTTAACTAGAACATTAATTTACATGACAATAATCCAATTTTATATTTGATGGACTATTTATTTTTATTGAATAAACTTGTTAATTTTACTTGAAATAATTTCAAATGGTATGTTGTCTAATTAAATTCTTGTGATAATGTCCGACTTAATGTATACATTAAGGGATTTCAAATTGTTTATAGCACGTGTATTAGCACGGGCGCAAGACGTTTATTCGTGGGTTGTGATGTGCCTAGCTTTTGACTAGTAAAGCACAACACGGCACAACACGTTTAAATCGTTGGCACAGCACAACATGACACATGGCACGTGAAGCACGCGACTTCGTGTGCCGGGCCGGCACGTTTTACACCTCTAGGACAGACAATGGTTGTCCGTTTTTATGAAATAAATGGACTATGGCCCGTTTCCTAGAAACGAATCCACGAGCATCCGTTTATACCATTGTCCGTTTACACTATCTTGACTGGTCAACAATGGAAGACCGGACAACCATTAACGGTTTGCGCATTAATAGTTTCCTTGCTTCAAAAAATCTAAAAATCCATATTCTCTAGGGGTGAGCATAAAATCCGGAACTGCGGATTTCATCTGCAACCGTCCGCAAAATTGCGGGTGAAAACCAATCCGCAAGAGTCTATGGGCCAGACACGGATGAATTTTCAAATCCGCAATGTTTAGTGGTTTGGTTGCGGTTGGTTTTTTAAATCCGCGTATTCATCCGCACCCGTAGGGTAATAAGAAAACTTAATAAAATTACTAAGGATAAACCCAATTAAATAAAGCCCAGGTATAATATGAAGAATTAATTGGGGGATATGGGAATTAATTGGGAGATATAGCTACGGGACAAAATAGGTGTCCCAATAGCAATTCTGGGTGACCCCTATGTAATTTTTTTTTTTTAATTCCTAATCTAGCCCCCACTAATTAGGATTAGTGATTAAGTATAATTAGTAAAATGTTAAGTATTTGGGGGATAAATTAGTGTGTATTTTTATTTGTGTTTGGGTGAGAGTAGAAGGAGGGAAAAAAATATTTGAGAGGAATTTCTTTTTTTGAAAATGGGAAGATGATTGTGATGAGAGAATTACTGATAATAAGAGGTTGAAAAATTGATTTTTTTTCTTTGAATCCACCATTATTGCAGCTGAAAAAGCTTGGTGCGGGCATGGTATTCAACCAAAAACTCATGGTGGCAATTGTTGGAAATGTTCATAAATTGTTTGCCACTATCCGGGGGGGTTCGGGACGATTTTTTCCCTGGTTTTGATCTTACGAATGTTGATTTTTTTCTGGTTTTAAACAGGTACCGGCATGGTAATAGCTTTTTCGCGCGTGCCGGTACCTGTTCCGGCATAGTATTTTGCTTAAATACCTATGCCGGAACAGAATGAAAAGTATCCAGAATGTTGATTTTTTTTTTCACTTGACTACCTAAGATTGATAGGAAATTATCGGGCATGCCGGTCAAGTGTTCCAAGATATGGTCTTCATCAATTCCGGCATGGTATTCCTCACTTCCATTTTGAATTTTCCTGGCTTTAAAAAGCTTGGTGCCGGCATGGTCCGGTTGATATGAAGACCATGCCGGATTGTTTTTCTCGCATAGGAAATAAATATGAAAACTATGCTTAAAAAAATACCGGCATGGTCTTCATATCAACTGACCATGCCGGTACCAAGCTTTTTAAAACCAGAAAAATTCAAAAAGGAAGTGATGAAAACCATGCCGGAATTGATGAAGACCATATGCCGGAACATGATACCGGCATGCTCGAGAATCAATTCCGGCATGGTCATCATCACTTTCAGCATGATCTTCATCACTTCCGAATAAAAAAAAAAATTCGTTTCCAAAGTGAGGTGAAGAGAATTTGATATAGAGTGGGGAGAGTTTAGAATTTGAAAGGGAATGGAGAATATTTGGGTTTCAAAACACTACCCCTAAATAAGATTAATAAGAAGTGGAGATGGAAATGAGGGATATGATTTAGATTTTTAATTTTAAGTTTTTAATTTTTATTTTGAGGGAAGAAGTGGAGATGGAAATGGGGGATATGATTTTGTTTTTTGATTTTAAGTTTTTTATTTTATTTTGAGGGAAGGGTATTTTAGTATATTCATAACCAAAAGTCACCCCTTAGCACACACCATGGGTTGGGGGAAGTAATTCATATCCCCCAATTAATTCTCATATCCCCCAATTAATAGTTCTATAATATCATTAAGGCTGTCTTATAATTCACTCTCAACCAGTTAAATAAAGCCCAGCTGCAAGTGTTAAGAGTATGTTGCACCCAGTTGGATGGGACGGACTGACCAAGCAAAAAGAAGAGGGGGGCGGCGGGAATCAGGAAGAGCAACACCACAATGAAGCTTTGCTGCTAAACAGGGTCTGGCAAATACATAATAATGAAGATTCCATGTACTCATCACTATTCATCAAAAACCATTCTACTACCCTCATCTGAACCCAAAGCCTTCATCATCGGCCAGTCACAGTTGGAAATGTTTATCTAACCTGGGTGCTCTTTTGCAGGAACATGTTTTCTCCAAAATCGGAGATGGACAAGATACTTATATCCTTCATAACTAGATCCCATACCTAACACATCACACCATCCACCCACCTATCCCTTATACCCAGTGGCTCATCTGATTGACAAAGATTCAAATATATGGAATCGAGAAATCATACACTCAATGTTCAACACCACAACAGCCCATCAAATCACAAGTATACACCTACCCCAAAATCCAAAGCCTGACACCATCATATGGCCTCATAGATCACATAAGGTGTATGATGAAATGCCGCATACGTTTTTTTCTTCCTTCTGACCACATCCGCGGTTAATCCGCATCCAGTCCGTATTATCCGTTGATCCGCGGATGTGAAATCCGCGGGTGATTGGGCCGGTCACGGTTCAATTTTTCAAATCCGCAACTTTGACGGTTTGGTTGCTGGTGACCCCTACACTACAAAAATGAGGAGTTCTAGCTACGGTTTGCTAACCGTCAGAAGTAGAAACTGGCCGCCAGAAATATCCCAATAGCCGTCAAAAATATACATTTGTGAGGGAGGACTAACCTTCATGTATAGAGGCGTCACAACTGTTTTTGAGGATTTATTCTATCTTGACGGTTTGTCAACCGCCGAAATAGATCATCCTATAATTGACGGTTTTTTTTCCGCTTTGAAAATAAATCATCCTGCAACTCGACTTTTTGATTCCGTCGACGGTTAACGCAACAACCAACCGTTTTTCTATTTTCAAGGGTTTTGAAACCGTCGCTAGTATTTAAAATAAAATTAAAAAAAATATGAAAATTTGGTATGCAAATGCCTTCCTTATTTCTGTCACAAACCGTTACAATAAAAAATCATGCCTCACAAGATATTCACAAACAAACAGGCATTCATTTTAACAAACAGTTGCTAACATTGACAAATAAAAAAGACTTGCATACGTTATCGCCTTACAAAAGGCTCGTAACATTGAAATTCTCGGGACTTAAGAGTATATCATCATCTTGTCATTGAAAGTAAAGCTATTAACTAAACCCGAAAAAGAACACATCCAAAATGGTTGTGAAGGATTGGGATAAAATCAAAATACACCGCAAGGTGAAACCCCAAAAGAAATGCCACATTCACTTGTATTAAAAAATACAAACATCTATCCTATGTTGTTTCACTTGTTTGATATAATCCCCACGTAGGTTGATGTAGATAGTTACCCTTGTATGCACCACCCCGGCTATACATCGATTCTTGCTCTCCAAATTAGCTTCGCAGCATATCGCCAATGCGAAAGTCCTATAAAATAATAATCATTTTGACCATCAGAGAAAAATTTCTTAATATGGATTTGGCGAAAGTTGTTGAACAAATAACACCTAGTTAAATTTACAACTGAAATCTTAAGGAAATTAGCCAAGTTCCATTGTGTAAAGAGATTACATTCCTTTTTTAGTGTCACATAAAGATGTCATGCCAGGCTCAAGGTTTTAGTCAAGAATAAATGAAGAAAAAACCTAAAAAATTACCAATTGCAAGCTAAATTAGTTACCTCGACCATTTTGAGGCTTTCAACTTCTTCCCTGCAGCCTCCGCTATCTTCTTTAAGGCTTCTTGAAGTGGTCCATTGGGAGTTCCGATTTCATCACGTGTATCAAGTTCTGTCTCCAATTCAGATATACGCTTCATTGCAGCTTGAAGATCCCCAATAGTAATCTCTAGTTGTTGTCTAAGGTTCTCAATTTCAACATTTGGTTCATTGGTAGCTTTAGTTGATGATTCCTCACCCCAAGATTGCTTTGGTTTTACAAAGATTGCCAAGACAACGAACCCGACCCCCTTTATCTCGTCCCTTGATGTGTGCAAATGAATCATTTCTTCCTTGTAGCAAAATATGAGAACCTGGTTGGCTTGCTTGGTACTCCACTTCCTTCATTTCCTTCTAGAAACATGTCAATTTTCAAATTAACTTAAATTTCAATTCTTAAGTAACCTTAATAATAATGAAAAATAATTCAAAGTTGAAATGTGATAATACTATACAATTTCTTCAGCTACTTTGGGGTCCATCAATACTTCGTTCGATCTTCTCGTTTTCCTTTCCTTGTATGGGTAACAAAGATAGAGCTCACAACGTTTAGGAGGTCTTCCTAGTTCCTTTGCCAACTACGAATAAATATTTAAGCATCCGGTTATATATGTAAATCCATATATACATTACAGTGAATACTCTTACTATCTTTACCGCCTTAATCAACATAAAATTTTACCTCTCCGCATAGTTTGCATGTGGTCCTGAGCCTGTGGTATGTAGATTATTTTGTTTTGATCTGTTTTCCCTTATTTTTGTCACTTATTTCCTAGAAGAATAGAAAGATCTGTGTTAGGAATGCTTATTCTAGGCTTATCACTCAAAGAAATTAGTGTCACTTACTTTTTCTTGGCATCATTTTCCCAAACATCAACTAATACCCTCCACCGGCTCTCAACAACATTTTTTGGTGGATTAGCAAGAAGTTGTTCCGTAGTTGACCACTTCTTATACGCATCCACCTTAAGAGCATGTTTGTAATTTCTCCACCTTTCATTCAACTTGAGTTTGATCCAATCATTCAACCTAAATGGTACGTCAAATATTTGCCGATAGTACAAGAAGGAAAGATTAAAATATTATTGATTTCCGAGAATCAATGCAATATGGATATTTGTTTTAAATACTATGCATATGATTTTATACCTTCACTTCAAGTATGCAATTCTCAATAAACTCGGATGACATGTATTTCAATCATGTATCAATCAATGGTAGTCTGTTGCTGTCTTGTGATAGATGGGTAACATATTTGCACATGAACTTACCATTCTTCCCCATTGGTGTTATGATACCAAATTCTACTGACCCATTTGACCGGTAACCTCTCATTTGGTAGGATCTCCTCATAAAATTCAATTTTGCTTTACCTCGACCCATCCTACAAAAAAGGAAATAAATTTGAAGTCAAGCACACAAATATAAGGAAGTTACTTATAAGTTAACTAACAATGTAATAGAGGAAGTTACTTTAAATAAAATGACTAGCTACTTGCAAAAGTCACATCAAAGCTTATCAAACTAAATATTCTTGGTTCAACTGATGCACTAATTAACATTCATTATCTGATCCACTATCAATATCAATATCATGTGGATCATTTTCATCATATATATCCCCATATATGTATTCCTCTTCTTCTGACTCTACTAATTCATTATTTCCGTTATCATCATCTTCTTCTTCTTCATCATCATCATCATCGGCATCTTCTTATTCTTCGACATTATCATCGTTAAAACATATTTGTCTATCTTCCCGTACTTGTATTTTTCCCTTTCTCGTAGGAGCATCAACAATCACCCCCCAGTCCCCTCATCTACAACGAAGCCAATATTATCATCTTCATTGTTTCCTTCCTTTACAAATGGATCATTATCCAGTAGTTGGTCTGGATTACCATCACCCATGTCAAAAACATCCCTAGGTTTATTCTTTACCACAACATTCCATTCCGATTCTCTTTTGGGTCTTGAGCATAAAAAACTTGTCTAACTTGAGAGGCCAACACGTATGATCCTCTTTTTGTGTCCCAAAAGATGATTAAAATTAACAAGAGTGAACCCTAGGCTATCAACCTTCACACCCGAAGTCACCGCTCTTCCCGAAGTATTAACAACATTTGCCCAATCACACTCGAAAAGTACATAATGCGACCTTGTCTATATGTCATTCAATTATGTCCGTAAGTAACCCATAGTATGTGCGTTGACATCATTGTCTCGTGTTGTTTCGCGCCGCGTTCAAGGAAGGCGCCGTTGACTCCAATGCAACACCGTGTTCTGTGTCTTTTGCTCCATATTCCTTCGATAGTTTTGAAGTTATAACCTCTTGTTGTATAACCAAAGTGAATCGTATCGCGGAAAAGGGGCCTTGAGCAAGCAAATCTAGTCCTTCAAAAATGTCACTTTAGCTCTGAGCAAGCAACTTAATATGATTTTTAAACCAATCAAAACTCGAGTTTGTGCTTTCATGAGTGTTCAAGATCACTTAACCTTGGGTGCAACATTGCACGAGTAGTTATGTGTTTACTAAAAAATTTAGTCAAATTCATCAAATTAGTGCTAGTGAAAGACATATTAGTAACTCGATTAATAAATTGTGTGAGAAAAGTATTTCTTACGTTATGTAAGGAGCTACATCATCATCATTAGACAATATATAGTCAT
This sequence comes from Papaver bracteatum, assembly GCA_023529315.1. NCBI lineage: Eukaryota > Viridiplantae > Streptophyta > Magnoliopsida > Ranunculales > Papaveraceae > Papaver > Papaver bracteatum. The sequence goes on along the minus strand of JAJJWX010004788.1, from coordinate 91,444 downwards.
GCAACAACTTTCTTTGTAAGGAAGCTAAAGGAAACCGTTTAGGACTCCCAATGGGAGTATCATCAACGTATCTGAGCGGTCTGTTAGTTAAGTGACTTCGACATCTTTGAGGTACCTCGACAAAAATGTAACACATTCATCAGCTAAATAGCCTTGACAATAGATCATACGGATGAGCTTTATTAAAGCACATATTTCTTGAGAGTGTATAGATACCTTTCAAGAACAAAGTTTGACTCCAGGTCAATATTGGTATCACATTTAAATACATTAATTAATGGTAAAAATTAAGCGAACAAAAGTTTAAAACACATACCTTTCAATTGGGTACATCCATCGATCTCGCACGGTCCACCTAAACGCGCCTCTGTTGCCAAATGGATAGGCAAATGAACCATAATATCGAAAAAGGCAGGTGGAAATATTCGCTCAACTCACAAATAATGACTACTATCGCTTCTCATTTGTTCAAAATCTTCGGGGCGAGAGACTTTGGAGCACAATTCATGGAAAAAAGAACTTAACTCCATTAGTACAGAACTAACTTTAGATGGCAGCGTCTTCCGGAATGCCAAAGGTAACAACTGCTGCATAAGGACATGTGAATCATGGCTTTTTAGTCCAAAGATTTTACGCTTTGTTGTACATTTACATCTTGCAATGTGTGATGAATAACCATCAGAGTCTTCAAATTCTTGAAAGACATTAAGAAACATCGTCTTTCTTGCATTATCCATGGAGTAGCATGCTAAAGGTAAGAAATACTTCCCATTTTCAAGGGACGAGGGTGAAGTTCCGGTCTGATCTTCAGGAGTTGAAGATCAAATCTTGCTTTAATACCATCTTTAGTCTTTCCATCAATATCCATTACCGTACCCAGAACACTATCACAAACATTTTTCTCAGTGTGCATGACGTCTATGTTGTGTTTGAGTATATTATTTTCCCAATATGGCAGTTCATAAAATATACTCAATTTTTTCCAATTGCTCGGCATGTTACTTACAATTGCATTTGATCCCCGTGCTCTTCTCTTGCGTGGACGATCGCCATTCAAATTGACTCAAACTGCTTTCCAAATATATGTGGAATGTCTTTCAACTTTTGCAAGATATCTGTCCCTAACAATGGGTTTGGAGGTGGACTACGATCCACATTTCCATCAAAATCCTTCTTAAGTGATGTGCGAAACCTATGATTCATAGGCAAGAAGCGACGGTGGCCCATGTAGATAGTTTTTCTTCCATTCTTCAACCATTGGTGCCGAGTATCTTCAAGACATGTTGAACATGCCAATTTACCTTTATTACTCCATCCTGAGAGCATTGCAAGTCCAGGATAATCACTTATGGTCCATAATAACCCCGCACGCAAATTGAACATTTCATTTCTTGAGGAATCAAATGTGTCTACGCCTTCCTCCCATAACTCCTTAAGCTCATCTATCAACGGTCTCAAGTACACGTCAATATCGTTACCTGTGATAAGAAATATTAATCATTGGAGTTTGTAAATTTATAAGAAATCGAAAAATGGCACAACATACCACAAATACTGCAATGCAAAGAAACAAAAGCTTGCTAATACATGCAAAAACATGCTGGAGCACTATACAGGGAGATGGCAATTACAAATGACTAGATTTAACTTTGATCACATACAAAACCAAGTTAATTAACATATCTACTAACTGATGCAGGGGACCACATACTAAGTGTGAACACTAAATTCTATAGAAAAAAAGTATTTGTCGCAGTGCTAGACAAAAATAGCTTGTCTGAAAGTAAAAGGTTTAAGCATCGAGAGCATTAGTATTCATGGCCATCACATGCTTATAATCAACAGTCAATTACAGTAAGCAGGACTATGTAAAAAAACATAACTCCATGGATAGTTCATAAGCAAAGCTAAGTTAATCAAGTCAAAAAGTCGTCAACTTTAATAGTTATATAGGGAATAAAACCTTGACTTATTCTATCACTTGAGAAATAAAATCCAGTGATAAAGCTTTCAAAAAAAATAGCGACTCAAAAACAAAAAAGAATGAACGTAAAATGTAATTACCTGGCTGTGTGGGCTGGTATAAGCAGAGATGATATCATGTTAGGCTGTTTCATGCATAACCATGGAGGTAAGTTATACGGTAAAAGAACCACAGGCCATGTGCTATGTGGATTTCTCATTGAACTGTATGGATCAATCCGTCGGTTGATAAACCTAATCTTATATTCCTGAATCAGCTGGAAAAGTTGGATTCATCTCATCGAACTTATTCCAAGCTTCAAATCAACGGATGTCTCAATACCCCATCTCTCGTACGCACTTCATGATGCCATCTCATATTTGCAGCAGTCTTTGAACACATGTATAACCCGTTGTAGCCGTGGCTTCAAAGGGAAGTGACGAAGAATCTTGGCAAAGCGTTTTCGTTTTTCCATCTTTGTAACGAGAAGCTTTACAAACGGTACATGACTTAAGATCAGCAGTCTCTTTATAATACAACATACAATCATTGGGACACGCATCAATTTTGTTATAACACAATCCCAACTCCGAAAGTACCTTCTTGCATTGTGTGAAGTTTTCAGGCAAAGTGCACCCCTCTGGAAATGAATCTCTCATAAGTTGGAGCATCTCTTTGAATGACTTATCGGTCATCCCACCAACACACTTGTAGTTCCAAAATCTGACAAGAAAAGACATCATTGACATTTTGTCGCAGCCAGGATACAATGGCTTCTTTGAATCTTCTAACAACTTATAGAACTGTGCTGCTGAATTACCACTTGGTATGCTACTCGCTCCCACGTTTATATCTCCCATATCATCATCTTCACACATAGGTACTCCATATGCATCTCGAATCATTCCCTGTAATATCATCTCCAAGTCCTTCACTTTCATTATCACCAACCTCGATTTGCATTTTCTCGCCTTGACATTAGAAGTAGAAGGAAACGTTGAGCGGAAACTTTCACCGTGATGATACCATACTGTGTAGCTCTTTGTCATACCACAACTTACCACATCATCATATATCTCATCTTTGGTCTTGTAATAAATATTGGTGCACTCCTTTGCATGGACATTTCATTTTATTACTTTCAAGAACAAACCCATTTTCAAAAGCATGGTCTAAGAACAACCTCAAACCAACATCAAACTCCTTACTCAACCGGTCATGATGAACCCAACTCTTATCCATTTCTTTGAAAAACCGAGATACTTTCAAACCAAGAGAACAATGAAAACATTAACTTGGATATGCATACGACAGTTTCATCATTTGAATCTGATAAGTTTGTTCCTATTGTCATATAATCATATACCAAATTCACCAAAAATTCCTATCCAAACTTGTCTAACCATAATTTCATATAAAACCCTTTTTACAGATCAAATGGAACCTCATTATTACTTTATAATCAAATTGAACTTGCAAAAATTGAAAATCGAACATATCCACTTTGATTCAAATTTTTAGTTCTTACTGGCGATATCAAACTTGAAAATCAAATCTAAGTTAATAAAATTCCAAATCAAAATAAATCAAATAATAAATATTGAAATTCAAACTTGTGATTCTGTAATCAACATACCCTTTATCGTTAGCTTCTAATCTTCTTTCAAAACTTCATGAAAGATTAAAACTTGGGGTTTGAAATATAAAATCCCCAAATTTTAAAAACCCATCTTATTCAGTAAAACTCCCAAAATTTCAAAAAATCTAATATAAAAAGCCTTTGAAGGTCAGATTACAAAAGGTTGGTGGGTAGCCTGGCAACAAGCTGGGCACCAACACCCTTTTGAATTGCTAAACTAAAGAAAATTGATTTTGTTCTAACTAGCAATGAACATGTATCTAGTACAATTTAACACATAAACCCAAAGAAAATTAAAAACAAATCGAAATCTAAAGAGGGGAAATTTCACCTTGATTAGTTGCTTGCAGGTAACTTATACTGCAGCTACCAACTTAGATCTTGCAAAAAAAGAAAGAAAAAAACTCTTAAGCAACTTCAACAAGATCGATCGATTCGATCTATGAATACTGTATAGAAAAATAACCCACTAACAAAAAGAGAAATCAAAGCAAACCTCTATATACCGTTGTGAGCAAAGATGGACGGGATCTGATGAGAGCTGTGGTTTTACTAATGAGAAAGATCGGGATTAACAAGCTCGAGCTCTCTCTCTCTGATAATCCGCAACCGTCCGTCCGTTGCACACCCCTAATATTCTCCTCATTTGGGTGTCCATAAAAAAAAATATCTAAAAATCCATATTCTCCTCATTTGAGTGTCCATCAAAGATCTACCTTACAAACTTTGGCTACTCAATATTCCGATTTTTGTGTTCTTATATCGTTAAAAATATTGGAGTGACACTAAGGAGAGATCAAGATGCGAAATTAGTAGGGACTTTTCTGATTTTGATATAAAATTCAATTTATTCGTTTGGTTTGTTGAACTTTTATTAAAATAATCAAATTTTACAATGAAATTCATAATAATAGATTCACGAGTTATTACATAGCAGGCAAGCGATCAACAAGCTGCGCCACAAGCCCTTTTTGAATAGCAAACCCTATCCTCTTAAACACAAACTCTCTCGAATCGGGAGTCATGACATTACTGTGCATGACTCTTTGAACTCTCGCTAGGAGTTCAACCGCCTCTGGCGCTAAATACCCGAAAGTGTCAAAGGCAAAGGGAATAAAAGCATGTCCATTATCAATACATGCCTTTTCATGCTTCGTTATCTTCCCCAAGGCATCTTTCAAAGCTGCCTGTCCAACTGTGAAAGAGCCTTGCCCGATGCCTACTAATGGAGAAACCCCAATAAGATCAACACACATATGTTTTCCGTTAGCCCACCCAAAAATAAGAACATCTGCTGGTCTGAGTGTTGATCTCCCTTCAAGAGGATCCGTCAAAAAGTTAATCGGCGCCTCTTTCTTTGCTGAAATACCAGCCCTCCATAATACATCATATAAGATATCTCTCACATGATCATGTCTATATTTAAAACCAAGATCTACCTTACAATGAACAACATGTTCCCCCATATGCATCTAAGCATCCTGTAATACAAGCAGCGAGAATCAGAAGGGTATAGGGGAATCATTAACCTGTATTTAAGGATGGACCGGTACTCCATGGGAGACATATTCTGTTCAAGGCCCTCAATCGGGATAGCAAGAAGAAAATCTTGCGCATGCACTGCTTGTAGGAAACCAAAAACTGCTTTATGTCTGTCTGAAAACCCATAAACCCTACCCATATCTTTAACAACTTTACCAAAAAGATATACTTTTTTTATTGAAATACTTTTTTTTTTAATTAATGAGAAAATAGTCTTTTACATAGAAGGCAAGCGAGCAACAAGCTGCGCCGCAAGCCCTTTTTGGATAGCAAAACCTATCCTTTTAAAAACAAACTCCATCGAATGGGGAGTCATGACATTACTGTGCATGACTTTCTGAACTCTCTTGAGATGTCCAACCGCTTCTGGAGCTAAATAACCAAAAGTGTCAAAAGCAAAGGGAATAAAAGCATGTCCATTATCAATACATGCTTTCTCATCCTTATTTTTATTTTTTTATGACATACTGATTAGAATCGTTATATTTAGGGTTTTCTTCTATAAGATTTTTCCATTTCTCTATAACTGATTTGGATTTAGGGTTTTTAGTATTTTGGTTGGAGAATTTATAAGAAGATATTGCTGCTATAATACTGGTTTAATTGAAATTTTATGGGATTAGAATGTTCGGGAAGTTGGGTTCTTCATCAATTTGAATTCGAAACAAAAAAAAATGGTTTAACCTCACGAATTTGTTTTGATTTATCATGCTCTCATTCTACTATTTATTATGTTCACTATTTTAGGAACATGATTAAACAAGATAGACAGGAACAAATGAAAAGGTTGGTAAATTGAAATCCAGCACTATGGATCCATTTCAGAAAAGGTCATGAAAAAAATTGTAGTTTACTGGAACAAACTGTCACATATACCACGTTTTTGGTTATACAGCCTTGCCACGTTTTGAATTACTGGCGCGGCTACATGACTAGATAAAACTAGAGTGTTATTCCAATCGAGTGCGAATTCGTGCACACTCCTTAACGAGTGTATATTTCACATTTCAATCTCTACCCTTGATTTAATTTAGGGAGTTATATAATGAGGGCCGTGATTCTAAACTTGGAGGGTAATGAGGCCATCAGTTAAATAATCAACCAATCAGAAGAATATGTGAAATATATACTCGTTAGAGGAGTGTGAACAGATTTGGACTCTATTCCAACCACGCTTTAACTCAATAACCATGTCTAATAGTGCCACATGTCAGACGATGCAGCCAAAGGGCACCATTTTTCCATGGTTTTTCGTGTGGCGGTGAATGTCCATGGCGATAGAATATATATGGCCACATGAAGCACGTTTTTTTGCATGTCCAGATGCAGGGTAACATTAGACTCTCCAAACCAACTAGGACTAGCTCTATTGGTTAGGGTCGGACTCTCGAGTTGTTAGGTCAGAGGTTCGAATACATTAGACTCGCCAATTCGTCGTGGCATAAAGCTAACTCTTATAGCCACCATGATCATCTCGCGTGTCCAAAATGTTAGGTTCATTGGACACAGTTTTCCAACAAGGCAAAAGAGGGATAAACGGCCACATGGTATCTAGTTTTAGGAAACATCATTTGCACACGCGAAGACTAAAATTCTTGAAAAGAAATTGCGAAACTTTCTTTTGGAGTACAAGAAGGGTACAAAAATCTCTCATTTAGTTAATTAGGATCTAGTCTGCACCACAAAGGAAAAAGATTGTAGTTGCAGGAAATCCTACAACCACATCCCAATATACCTAAACAGATTAAGTGACCATAATTAGACTTTCTTTATTTAATATCAAGATTAGAACTGTTTACAAAGTGTTACAATGGTTTACTCACTCTCCAAAATAACTTTCTCTCTCCTAATTTATTGTCTAGTACTCTCTAAAAGATCTCTCTACATGTGAAGACTTCTTTCCTTTATATAGGATTCCTCATAGCGGATGACATCTAAGAGATCCATTATTTTCGAAATCACTGTGTGTTACATTCACTCATGTACATTCACTTATTCTTGCACATATTATACTTTACATAGAATATCACGCCTTTCCCGTGACTTTGCTCAGATCATTCAATCCATCATATTGGGTTTGTTGTATGCGATGGTTCTCGCATACGTTAGATTATCTTTATTTTGCATTCTTATTGTTATGTGCGATATTCCACTCCTACATTTTGCCTCTTCTCATTTCGCTTATTCTATAGAGTGAGTGATATGAGAAACCACTATTCTTTAATATCGCATGATCTTATCTTTTGATATATATTTAAATAAGAGTATGATGAATTTCTATCCTATAGTATCGCGCATGTGTATTTTTTCGTATTCTAACTTGTCGAAACCTTTCCGGATTTCCTGTTTTCCTTAATTATACGTATATTCTCAACCACTTATTTCTTGACACGTCCTTTTATCCGCCTATTCTTATCCGTCCATTCTTCGCATTAATGAAACCAGATCTCGAAAAATGGGATTATGTTCTTATTTTTTCCTTATATACCTTCTTTCTTCTTCTTCTTTTTTACTTTTGATTTTACCTTCTCTGATACTGATCTTGATTTTTACCAGACAATCAATTTTTTCTTACTCATATTCATTCCCATTCTTCAATGGATCCTATTGGTAAAAAGATAGAGACATAGTTTAACATGTTAAAGAATGAACTTCAGCTGAGAGGCTGCTCGATTTCTCTTCCTTCATCATCTAAACTAAATTTGGATTTGATCAACTCGGAACAATGGAGCGATAAAAGAATTATAATTTCATTGGGCCAACTTCAAATTCTTCAAATTCCTTTGTATAACCCAGAAATTCCCTTATTCTATGAAATTCTTGCTGATAATAGATTCGCACGTGGAATTTTCCTATTAAGTGGTGATGTGATTAGAATAGCACTAGAATATTCTCGTCGTGAAGATGGATTAGAGACCTCCTACTCTTATGATGTGCGAAATGAATAGTACCGTGATAAAGTCATTGATGCTGGCGAATACACCCTTTATAATTTCTTTAATAACTACTACGTTGCGATTAGGAAAAGTATACCGACGAAATGGGACATTCGCTTAAGAAGAAAAGATGGCGTTGCTGAAGATAAAAGAATTATGCGAAATGTTGACCGGAACGATAAATCCAATAACAACTCTCGCAAATCCAATGACTCAAGTTGGCTCACCTTCCCTGTTATTTTGGAAGGTCCTTACATCTCTGGAGATGGTTCTGATGTTCTTCTTCCTAAGATATTTTTCTCTTATCAACCTTGGAGGTTTACATTATCTGAAGCTGAGGCGAAAAAGGAGGTACCAGAATTTCGCATATATACTTTTAAATTTCGCATGAATCCTTTCAAAGAGACATAGATTTCTTATTTTTTTAACCTTTTTTTCTCAGGTTTCTAAGAGGAGAAATACTTCACACGATGCGTCACCTTAGCAGAATAAGAAAGTAAGAAACATTCCTTCATTTTTAACAATATTGTTTCCTCTGTTTCTTATCTGTATTATTCGTGTAGGTGAAATCTTTGGGAGCCAAGGCTTCGAGTAAAGGTAATAGGCTTAATCCAAAATGTCCGCTAAGAAGGTTTCTGCGATGGATGAACTCTAAAAAAAAACGTAAAAGATACGATTCTTCTTCAAGCTCGGAATCTAGTGAAATCTCTTGACTGTTGCTAACAATGACAACTTGGATTGTGCTTTTAGAATGGTTTCCAAGATCCATGATGCTCCTACTTTGGATGATCCATCCCTCCGCGGAGCTTCTTCTGCGATAAGTCCAAACCTCCAATTCACTATCGGTTCTTTGGTAATATTTTCACCTTTATTTTTTATCTTTCCTTTCGTTTTACTTTATTTCTAACTATAATATTTTCTTTCATTTTCATAGGGTGCTCGTTTAGCTTATGTAACCTCCTCAGATTACCAAAGGAAAATATCTAAACTCAATCGAGAAAACACCAGTCTTAAGGATAAAAACTCTAAGCTTAAAAGTGAAAACTCGAGTAATTCTGAATGGATTCGCAAAGCTCGAGAAAGAAATAATGAACTTATTGGTATGTATTCCGATCCTTCCTCAATCTTATATTTTTATGCGATAATTCACATTTCTTATTTTGGTTTATTCGCAGACATGTATATTCTCTCTGATGAAGCTGTCAATCTCCATGCTGACAAAACCTTTTTAGAACATCTCAATTCCTCTTTAAATAATTACCCTGACCATGGATCCGAAAATCTTAGCTTGGAAGAATTACGACTGAGATATATTTCTCTTAGAAAAAGTCATAGATCCCTATTATCTTCATTTAATAACTTTAAGCCTCATCTTCGCGAAAGTCAGGAAACCATTCAATTTTTAGAGGCAAAGAAGAATAAGCTTATCACTGAAAAGGATGAAATTTCTCTTAGGTGTGCGAAAGCACTAGAAAAATTCCAAGAATCCATTCTCGAAGTTTAAAAAGAACGTGACTTATCTCTGAGCGAAAAGAGTATACTTTTCGAAGAAAGAAACTTGATTCGCTCTCAACTTCTCATAGAGAGCGAAGCTGAATTTAGTTGGGCTGCTAAGGTTTTGGATGATGCTAGGAAGGGTTTAGATGTAAGCATGAGTCTTCAATATGAACATTCCTTAGTGGTCAAAGACATTATTTATAATTATGAAGGTCATATGTTGCTCTTTTAATACTTGTTTCTTCTTTAGGAGTGATATTTTCTTTTATTTTAACTTGTTTGCTCAAACTTCGCAGAGAACGAGAAAGATCACCTTAAATAAATTGAAGAATTAAAAAACCGCTTGGCCTTAAAAAAAGAAGAATTATCTTCCCGTAATTCAAAATACCATCAAGAAGAATTTTGTTGTGATGGTTCAGAATAACAGTAATGATGCTAATCGTGCTCGTGAAGCTGTTGTTAAGAAAGTCTGCCTTGAGAATAATATCCCTCCTTCAAGGTATAAATTTCCAGAAATTTCTAACAATGAACCTATTCCTGAGATCTTGGATAGTGAAGGAGAAGATGAAGATTCCGAGGAATAAATAAGTCATTCTGAGGTTGAGTGAGATGAAGAACATGAAGATATGTTAGTGATATTCCTTGTTATGAATTACTTTTTGTCTTCTGTATTTTTTCATGTAATCTTCTGTATATTTTCATGTAATTATTTTCACCTTCTTAAATGAAAGCTCCCTTTATTCTCACCTGTGCTCAAGATGTCATTCTTTCTTGTGAATCAGGCTATCAAATGAGGCAAATAACATTCCATTTGCATTCCCATTCTTGCCTCTATTAATTGATGCATCTTGATAGACTTATCATTGTTAATTTCTTCATCTTGAGATGTTTGTTATATGAATCTTCTGTACAATTTCTTATTTTTAATTTCCTTCTAACCAATCATTAGTTTATATACATATGTTATCTCATGATGTCTTATTTTGCCTTCCTATGTAAAGGTTTTACCTTGCCTTATTTATGTGCGATGAGATCGCAGGCGGTCTTTACACTGTAGTGTATTGACCCATTGATCTCATATTATATTTTTATTGTATTATTTCTTCTTCAGGTTTTTTTTTCCGCATAAATATGATAAGTCTTAATACTCCCATGAGTAAAAAGTCCCATGAAATTTACGTCTTTTGACACAATTCAGCTCCCTAATGGAGGGTCCCTTCTTCATCTTACCCCTGGTTGCCCCTTCAAGGAAGCTTACCTCTATAGGGTTAAGATTATGGCTCTTCCCATCTGGCCTTTCAATAACCAGTTGATTTTGCAATCTCACATTCCATCACCGATATGGTTTATGTATGCGAGATCGCACCATAAGTGGGGTATCTTCGGACCGAGTGCATTATATCCAGGACTTGTCAAGAGTGGCAAAGTACGTTCCATACGCCCCGGGAACTCTTGACTCAACCGTGTACCTAGGCGCCCTGATCGAGTTTCTGCACTCCTTAAGAGAGACTTTTCACCTTAGTCTCTCAATCTAAGATTAATATTTTAGACTAAAAATTTAAGGTACCTCTCTCGGATGGGAATTTTCGTTTGTTCTCACCCCAAATATCCATAACTCAAGTTCCAGGATCGATGTTGCTTTTCCTTGAGTCATTCCTTCTAGGTTTCTCTGACTATGATGTGCGATAGGTCTTACTCTTTTGCCTCTTTCATGTATGCGAACTAGGTTGCTCGCCACATTCGGATTCCTAGCCAATCTGATTAAAATCATTTATGTTGCCTTTTGTTAAGGTCTTATTATAAATTATGCAATTTGTTTCAAAAAAAATTTTGAATATTTCATTTTGTTTTTTGTTTTTTGAGTTTATGAAACTCTATTACAAGGTATGCTTACTAACTTCTTCTATGCGAAGAAAGTTTTAGACAAGAAAAGACTCTAATCTTGTGATCCTATAGTTTTCCCTTTTCCCCTCCATACTACTCTTTTACTCATTTTATCTGTTGTATCTCCTTAAGTTCGTAAATGCTTCTCAGGATATTATCTCGCACGCAATTTTTATGCTCCTCGGTGCGGTAACCACTGTACTCCTCATTTGTATCTCGCGTACATAATTTCTGCCTCTGTATTCCTTACAATCTGACTTCAATATACTACATATCTTTGTTGTAAACCTTGTACACTTCATCCACCATTAACCTTTCTTCTCTTTGACTGTCTGCAACATGTTTCTTCCAATGCCTTCTTTTACTTTCTCTTTCTTCACATCTATCAACGTCAATTATTTGGAAATTTATACTTTTATTTGTATCTCCTCTTATGATACCAATACCTTGTGGTAAAGGAAATTTTAGGAACTGGTGAAATGTCGATGCCACCCCCAAAATTCTATGCAACCAAGGTCTTCCAATTAAAGCATTATAGGGTGATTCGATATCAACGACACATAATACAATTTTTGTAGGCAAGTTCTGAAAAAGAATCCTCATTGTCACTTATCCTTTTGGTTTGTTTGCAGTTCCATTGAAGCCATAGATCTTGTATGTTGAAGGAATTAATTCATCATCTCTTCCACCCATAATTTTGTATGTATGATAGAAAAGAATATCCACCGAACTTCCTGGATCTATGAGTATTCTATTCATTGCGAAAGTGTTCGCTTCATCTTCTTCATCATCCTCTATTTTCAGTTTCGGATTAATCCCCAGTTTCACTACTAATGGACATTCATGCGATTCTCCTCCACCTAGCGTTTCTTCTGCACTGAATGAGATTACTTGCTTTTGCCAATCTTTTAATTGGGAAATTTTTTCCAGATTTAAGATTTCTCTTCCATTGACATCCCTCGCATACACTCGGCTTAGAATGTTATCATGCAAGTATTCTATATCCTTGGAGGAATGTATAATTGAATTACAATATAATTTTTTTTCTTTCGCACCCACTTCAATGACATAGGTATTCTTTCTCGCTTCCTTACCATGTGCCTTTCCTTCTGGTGGTGGTGGTGGTAGTAGATTCTTTGGTTGTTGTACTAAGAAATGGTCCAACTTTCCCTGTTCAATCATTCGCAGTATGATTTTTCTCACATTTCTGCAATTACTTGTTGTATGACCATAAAAACGATGATAAACACATAATTATTTTCTCCTCCTCCCTGGAGGTGGTTCATCTCCTACATTGTGTGGCTCTGGAATCTCTTCTATTAGAACGACATCTTCCCATACTTTATCTATTGTAGTATTCTTATGGATTGTCCATTCTTGAATTTTATCTGTTCCCAAACTATTATTCCAGTTTTCTTATTATAGTTTGGTCGTTGCCCTCCAGATGCTCCATATGGATTGTCCATTCTTGAATTTTACCATTATCTTCCCGATTTCGAAACTACTTTTCTCTACATTATTTTTCAAATTCTGCTTGATCCGCACTATCCATTGCTACTTGCTTTTGTTCCATTTCTGCATTGTGTCATCCTTGATTTCCTTGCGAAATACTCGCAGCAGCATTTTGCATTCGCGGTAGTAAACCGGTATTCCCACCTTTCACATCTGGTACAACCATTGGATAAGACTCCATATCCCTTTGCTTCTCTTCTAGTGCTATATACTCTTCTTGAAACTCGCGCAACTCCGTCATTTTTATTGTATCCTTTATTCTAAAAATTTGCATGTATAGTAAATCTGTAGGAAAGAGAGCATTAATAAAATCCAAAAGCAGGTATCGTTCATCTACTCGTCTTGCAATTTCACTACACATAGTTCTCCAACGCGTTGTTAGATGACACAAACTTTCATTTACCCTTATGTGAAGTCCAAATACTGTTTCAATTCCTGGTCTTGACATATTATTGCTTATATATTATCCTAAGAAGATGTTTTGTAATTGGTGAAAACAATCAATGGTATTTATGGGTAACCCTTCAAACCATTTCTGAGATTCTCCTGCTAAGCTAGCATCAAAATATTTACACATTACTGTATCATTATTTTCTCACTGCAATAAGGACCGAGTGTAATATTTTACATGTTGTATTCCACAGGCACTCCCATCGAATATGATAGTGAACACTGGTAAATTACACTTTGGTAGTATTATTGTCCTTTGAATTCTCCTTGTAAATGGAGTTTTCCAAGCTTCATCCACTGCTTCTTCTAATGGTTTCCAGCCACCATTTCTTCGTATAGTCATCATTTTCCTCAACTTCTCCATTTCTTTAAGGAGTTCTGCGTTTAAAGTTTGTTCTGGATTATCTCTCACATGTCTTTCTAATCTGGATTTCCTCAACCTATTCACACGATTATTCTGACATATTTCCTCTTGTATTTCATATTCTTCAGCCTCTTCTCTTCTTCTCCTACGCCTTTCTATATTCACATCAATCTGTTCTCCATCATATCTTTCCTCGGAATGTATGCGATCATGTCTATGCCTTGTCCTTCCTCTTTTTTGTGGTACCAGCCTGCCCTGATCTGTATTATCTGTGCGATAGTGATTGCGCTTCCTTACTCGATTATCATTTTGACGCAAAGTATCCTCAAATTCTCTCTCTTCGAATTCTTCCCTTCTTTGTATATATCTTTCTCTCAGCATTTCTCTTCCATGTAATATCATATGTCCTATCCTTGGATCCTCTTTATTTCTTTCAAAATCATCATGCGTGCACCGAAGAAGTTCACGTGAATGCTCATATCGGTTATTTCCTAGGTGTTGACCTACATTTCTTCCCTCGTATCGATCTTGTAAATTTTTATCTACTTGAAGATTTTCGTCAATGGTTTCCATGCGATTTTTTCGTTTAGCGTCCCCTTGATTAAATCGACTTTGTCTTGATGTACTCCAACTTGAACTTGATCTTGATCTTGATCGTGTTGTACTTCTTGATCTCTGCTCTCTCAATCTAATATTCTCTTGTCTTAAATCATCATTTTGACGTATCAAATTCGCACGCTCAGCATCCTCTCTTTGTCGCTGTGCAATTAACCTTTGTCTAAATTCTGCGATTGTCATGTTTTCATTATTCTCATCAGTTCTTCCTACGTTCCCAATTCTTTATGGTTCCTCTTCGGTTGAATTTGTTCCCCAAGTATGAACGCTCACTCTATCAGGGTCATCATTCTGGTCTTGTTCTTGTTGAGATTCAATTGGAATAAAATTTTCTTGATTTTCACTCATTCTTCCATCCTGTTCGTCTTGATTTATATTTCCCCTTCTTGCAACAATTCTATTGCTCCTTTTTTCTGGTACTCCCTCTTCATCAGCAGGTTCAAGCCTAACCATCTTGAATTTCTTGATCTCAACTTCTCCAAGATTCTATGAATTCACCGCTAGTATTTATCACTCAAAAGCTGTTTTATAGCGCCAAAAATGTACTTGCATGAAATCCTACGACCACATCCCAATATACCTAAACCGATTAAGTGACCATAATCAAACTTTCTTTATTTAATATCAAGATTAGAACTGTTTACAAAGTGTTAGAATGGTTTGCTTACTCTCCAAAATAACTTACTCTCTCCTAATTTATTGTCTAGTACTCACTAAAAGATCTCTCTACATGTGAAGACTTCTTTCCTTTATATGGGATTCCTCATAGTGGATGACAGCTAAGAGATCCATTATTTTCGGAATCACTATATGTTACATTCGCTCATGTATATTCACTCATTCTCGCACAGATTATAATTTGCATATAATATCATGCCTTACCCGTGACTTTGCTGAGATCATTCAATCTGTAATCTTGGGTTTGATGTGTGCAATGGTTCTCACATACATTAGATTATCTTTATTTCGCATTCTTATTGTTATGTGCGATATTCCACTCCTACAGAGGTGATTTAGGCGTTTGCAATCTGAGATTGATGAACTTAGCCATGTTATTTAAATGGAGTTGGATATTTGGTGTTGAAAATAATAAATAAATTATGGTACAAAATCATTAAAGAAAAATTTGGCAGTGATTTTTCGCATTGGATCCCCCGGTAGTATAAAATAGTCTCTTGTTGGTGTGTTATTGCTGATGCTGCAACTATTCGTGAACATTCAGTTTTTTTTATCCATTCAGGCAGTAACATATCATTTTGGAATGATATTTGGTGTGGGCGTAATGTTATGGCTAGTATATTTTCCAATCTATATAAGCTTGCTAGAGATAAGAATATCAAGGTTGCGGACATGATCACTCCATATGGAAACTGGAAGTTCGATTTTAGTAGAGTCTTATCAAGCTTAGAAACATATGAATTCGCAGCTCTTATTTCTCTTATTGGAAACCCCCCCAACTCTTGATAGGTTACCAGATACAAGAAGATGGATGTTGCACTCTTCAGGTATTTTATCTTTCAAATCTCTATACTCTAAGCAGTTGAATCTGTTGGACTAGATGAATTCCCATACTATTTTATCTGGAAAACTTCCATTCCACCCAGGATTAATCTCTTGGTCTGGAGTGTGATACATGGAAAGTTGAATACACTTGATTTACATTAGCACAAAGGCGTCCAATTAATTATACAACTCATGTGCACTTTGTGGAGATAATCCAGAGGCACAAGAGTATCTTTTTCTCCATTGGAAAATAGCCTTCAAAGTCTGGTCAATGTTGCTTCCATATCATTCCTTTGCTTGGGGAACTCCCGGAAATATCAAGGTGTTAGCTCACTGTTGGCACAATACTACTCTCTCAAGCAATGGAAACTACATTTGGAGTCTAATGCCGGCTGCGATTATTTGGTGTATGTGGAGAGAGCGAAACAGTCGCATATTTGAAGAAAATTACACCTTCAATACAAATGATGACTTAGGTATTGATGCGAAAACGTTGATTTTAACTTGGGAAATAACTGCTGGGAGAAGATTACATGTTAATTTTTCAAGCGCTGTTATGATCGACTGGAATAATCTCTTCATGTAATTTTCATTTCTTTTTGTCTACTTTCTGTAAACTATTGTAAATTCTTCTCATCTAATACAATTCTCTCTTTCGATAAAAAAAAACACAAACTATCTTATAGAGTGTTAAGGTATAGATGGGAAACGAGTCAAGGTACCAGTTTCTTTCCATCTCCAAGAACCGTGGCAAAGAACCACTCTCCCGGTTCACGTTTAGTTGTGAATAGTTATGGGAAGAGATAGTGGATGGATTAAACGACTACTGGTTGTCTATTTTTGTTGGAAAATATACTAAGTATGACAAACAAGAGACAAGTAAGTATACACAATACAAGATATGAGAAATTTAACTTGTGACTGTTTCACAGTGGCATTTTAACAAACACATTATATGCAACAGAACTATGCAATGTTTGTTATTGCACTACCAACAACAAAGCATTCCACAATTATCATGGGTGTGTTCTAACTAATACCCAACTGCATATATAAAACAATGAATGCAAATCCAACACAATTTATAGAGTAACAAGCATTTATTCAAAATTGTAATTAGAAATCAATGAACGAAGGAAATAGAGAAAGAGATATCAAACATTTATTGAGGCTAGATAATTATCTATATCCTTAAAACGATTATGCCCCCACAATGATGCTGTAAGGTTAATGGCGTTCGTTCCCCAGGATACAACAATCTCCTTCTTGGTTGATGCAGCACTTCAATCAATCAAGAAACTATCAAACTAAATTGTGCAAATATGTAATCTCTTTGATACTAACTTGAAACAAAACAGGGATTAAAAACTTTTTTTAGAACTGGGAAATCATAGAGGTTTTATAGAAGAAATTGTGACTGAAATTGAAGAGGAAGAATCTCTTCCCAATGGGCACCACATATGGTCCTTGAGAAGACTCATACCCTTTCCAAACAGGCAATACCAGTTAGTAGTTAGAAACTGTTTGGCAAATAGTATTTTGAAACAAATTTTTTCCAACCCTTGCTCTAGTTCCTTAACTTGATTTTTATTCAAATGATTAAGGAATTACACCTTAAATTCCAACAGTTTTATCCTAGATAAATTTGGATAATCATTGTCCGTTCATGGGAAATGGTGAATGATTACCCGTTTTCAGCGTTTTCATGAAATAAAAATCGGAAAATTATAAAATATGTTGTAAGTACCAAGATACACCACCAACTTTTTCTTAGGCAATCTGTATGGACAAACTCAATACAACTCCGATAGTAAAAACTCAATCAAGGAAAGTTCCTAGAGTTATCTCTCTCGCTTGTTGTTAGAACGTTTAGAGAATTAAATCCGTGAACCTAAATACAAAGAGAGTTATTAGATTGTACCATATACCAATGTCCAAGTACCAATCAAGTATTTTCCAACTAAAAAGGATGAACCTAGCTACTGTGATCGATTAACGCACAAACTGTGATATTTCAATTATAAAGATAAATAAGATAATGCAGAAAAAATAACACAGACACACCAAAAAATTTTTTAACGAGGAACCCCAAACGCAGAAAAACCCCGAGGCATTGTCCAGATTGAACACCAAACTGTATTAAGCTGCTACAGACAATATCCTACTACCAATTAACTTCAGTCTGGTATGTAGTTGAGCCCAAACTCAGTCTCCCACTGATTCAAGTACAATCGCTCTCCTTACTCTGTTGAATCCCAGTAGGATTATACGTAATTGATTTCATTAGATGATGTCACCTGATGTAGTTTTTACAGTGATAAGAAAAGGTTCGTTAAAAGACTTGTAAAGATTCGATTTCAGATTTAATACTAAAAAACATATATACAAAATAATGTCACAATATCGAGATAAACTGGGACTCAGGATTCCACCGAACTCATAACGTAAGGTTCAAATATTAATTCTTTCAACAATTATAGCTCAATAAAGACATAGACTCTTATTTTTGCCAAGGAAGATTCTCAAAATATTAGTTGTAAATCCTAAGCATGGGACATCAAAACATCTAAGCAAGCATAACCCATCAAACGAGAAGAAAACTAATTAATCAAAATCATAATTCAATTTTAATTAATGCAAAAGTCATATAAGAATTAATTATAATTACTCACTTATGATATTCGGCTTCCTCCTTCATCCCAGTGATGGGGTTTAGCTCCTCATATCAAAAACACGATCAAAAGATTTATTCATGGCTCAAATGGTGTTTTTATTGAAGAAATATTGGAAAAAGAATGGAAGCAGCTAAACTACAACGTTTATAACTGTTGCAGATCAGTTGTTACGAAGATTACAATTAAAATAAGAATGCTTGTTAGCGACTTTCTTCTGTGTCGTAATGTTACATAGTTTTCTGCGACTGTCCGTAGCAGCACAAAGTTCTTCGTGTTCTTCTTCTTCCTGCAACAGCAGGAAACTTCCGGCATCTCTTCTCTTCTTCACTGCAGCTTCCCTAATCCTCCGTATCGACCCCCAACTACTCGACCCCCCCATAAACTCTTTTTATACCCAACAACTCCAATATTCTCGATCAAAATCTTCCCAAGAATAAATTATCTTCTCTGCCAAGTCTCAGAATATCCTTCCTTCTTTATATCTTCTCACGCATCTAACAGAGTCAATCCAAACTTCCTAAAATATTTTGGACCAAATCCAGACGAGTATATCTTCTTTATGTCCACGTAGTTACCAAAAAAAACCCGAGTCTCTATCACTTCTCTGTTTCGTGATATACGCAGAATATTCTTTCTTTCCCAAAACGAACTCTCTTACCAACCCTGTTGTATTGTACCAAGGCCATACAATCCATATTCATGAATCATTCACTCGAGAATTTCGTCCAAACCTTTCCCACAATCCATCCATTGAATCTCTTCAGAGTTCCCTCAAAACTCGAACCCCAAACTGTTCTCGCTGCAAACTTATTTTTGCGCCAAAACAGGAAACTCAAATTATTGAACAGGGTGCCCCTTAACCCTGCGGTGCCAATAACACTTGGGGTTCCCTGGGTGTATATAGCAAGTGGGTCCCCCTTAGTACCTGAGGTGTCCCTTATCCAACTGAGGTATGCCTTTAGTGATTTTATCCCACAAGCGCAAATACCACTTTTCGAGCCAATTTCGCCGCAAAAGTCCATTTCTCCAAAACACCTACAAAAACATAAAATAATCAAATAACTACAAAATCGAGCACTAACAATACACATAATTGAGATCAAAATAGACACATAAATGCGTCTATCAAATACCTCCAAACTTATTATTTGCTAGTCCTCGAGCAAATCAAATTTACAAAATAAAACCCTAACTCACTGTCGCAGGCATCGTCGATTGCATTTAGCGTATGCAATAAGCCTTTAAACCCCTAGGTGGTCCTAATGGATGAGTTATAGTCTCGGGAGGGCTTACAAGAGATATACCCACAAAACCTTTACATTCCAGACCCTAGCTATCTACGCTGAACCTTGGAAGGCACTAAAGAATCTCCTTGGTTGGAATACTTATTGACTACAAGAGGAAGTACCCTGATGCGAAATTCCTATTGTTGTACACGAGTTTCCACTCAAGCATACTAAAATTCATATAAAGTGACAGATCTCTACTCAGATAGTTTCTGGACATCATAACCGGAGTCAACCAATCACATAGATAGATTGAGAGATGGATATAGAAAAACATAGATGGTTTTGATGTTGACTAGGTGAACGGTGTTTCTCATATCTGTCTGAAGGCCACTGCCAAAATGAACCTATCCTAATGGACTGATATACTGGTCTGACTAATATCAACACAACTGGAATATACAAGGGAACCAGTGGTTGATAATCCTAATTCTAGATCAACTCGTCTGGCATATACAAGGGAATCAACGGTCGATTTTATTGAAAACTTTATTCCGGTTGGTCTAATTGGTATGGTCTTTTTTCTTCTTTTTTTTACTTTAAATAACAAGTGGGTGCGCGTCAGTAACTGAGGTGTCCCTTATCCAAATGAGGTGTGCCTTAAGTGATTTTCTCCCACGAGCGTAAATACCACTTTTCGAGCCAATTTCGCCGCAAAAGTCCATTTCTCCAAAACACCTACAAAAACATAAAATAATCAAATAACTACAAAATCGAGCACTAAAAATACACATAATTGAGATCAAAATAGACACATAAATGCATCTATCATCACCCACGGCTAAGAGTTTCTTCAACTTAATTGAAAACTTTAAAAAATCTGCCTCCTACATATTATGCCTATATTTGATTTCTTGAATTACGATCTGAATGGATGATCAGATCTAACGATAGATCTAGGTGTTGGAAATTGATAACAACTTAGACAAGAGTCTGGCTATCTTAAAAATCCAAACTTATGCTACCCGAAGTGCAACCTAGATTATTATTCACCTCATAAGTACAAAACTTGTGGAATCAACAAAGTATGAGACGAAGAGACTTTTTTGATTACTATATATCTTGATTGATGGAGCAAGGCTCTGCAAACAATCAAGAATAGGATACTGAAGTTATCAAGATAAAAGATAACTTGACCTGGCTTCACGAATCCCAGTGAAGTCTTTGTAGTTGGGTTTCTGGAGATGACAATTCTAGATACAACTAGGAGACACCAAAAAGTAGTGTTAGGATTCAAAGATCTAGTTTCCAAGAGCTCACCTCATATAGACTTCAAACCCTAGGTTGCTTTAGGTTTAATCTAAGATAGCTTTGGAACAAAACAAACAATATCCACCGTTAGATGAAATCTTTAAATTTTAATCACATATACAATATATATACTATGGTTAGGTAAACTATAACCAAACCATGTATAAAGACTATGTTCAACATGGTTAGACGAAACTAGCCGAGTTGAACTTAAAAGCTTGACACTCAATTTCATGTTCACTAAGACATTAATATTGAGTCACAATCAAGTGATCAAATGAGTCTAGTGTTAATTAGAGAAATAATCAAATGCAAATTACTTTATAGAAATAATTTAATCGTAATTGAATCATGATCGACATAGTTTGTAAATGTACAAAGTACAATTACTTGAATCGTTCGTGAATCGGCTGAGTCACATTACGCGATCAGGTTTGCAAACTTATATGCAATTACCGAGTTCCGGAGTCTACAAAATTTCTCAGTGCATAGACTGGTTTATAAACTTATGCAATGACCGAGTTCCGGACTTTACATAACTTCTCAGTTCACGTCCCAGTTTGCAAACTTTGAACCAAGTAAAAGTTTTGGAGGCTACAACACCGGTTTGCAAATTTAAGACCTTTGCCGGTTCCCGATTTCACAGAACATTCAGCCTGCGTATCGGTTTGGGTACTAAACCGGTTCTATAACATAAAACTGTTTTTGCTCGCATACTAATTTTATTATTTTAACCCGGTTCCCTTACCATAGTTTCACAATTGTTTGTATACGAATATACAACCTTTCTGGATCACAAAACAAATAGAGTTTCCCATGATGTACATACAAATATGCATATCACACAAATCTGAAAGTCGATATATAGCTACTCTGCTATGTGTACGAATACATATAATACGGCTTCAGTCATATAACCGTTTTCTCAGTTTGTAAAACTGATAACACTGTCTTGTATTTCGAATATAGTAGTTCTATATTTTTCTAAGTAAATTCAAAACATTCCTGAATAATATAATGACACATATCACTGTTCCAGGCTATTTTCAAATGATAAACTCAAGACAAGATTTAGTTCCGAATAATATATAGCTCTGCACCGAATTTCATCAAGTATGAACAAATGTTCATTAAGCTTAGTCATTATATTTCGAGAAATTTGTAAACTAAATAGTTATGCGACAATTATCTCAAAGATAGGAAGGTGAATATAACTTGAGAAATAGGTGGTTCATTCTTCACTTACCTTTTGTCGATGAAGTTCTCCAAAAGCTTCGGTTGATCTTCTCCTTCAAACGGTAGAATGTAAATGATGACTGCCTCGTTTCGCAACTCCACTATCTTAGAAATCAAGATATAGTTTTGACAACTAGATTTGACAAAAAGATTGATATAACAACACTTGTGCGTTCGACCGAGCAACGCTCTAACAAATTAAGTTAAGTTTTGTCTATGCAGGCTGTCGAATGAAAAAATTGGGAGTATTTGGTATCCCCTGCGTTTTCAGGATCAGATCCAACCTATTAATTGTTCATCAGGTCATGTAAATAACATTAATTGGAGTTTTTATAATTTAGATTACCAAATGCAATCAGAGTAACAAAGATCCAATTAAAATTGTCAGTAACAGTAAACAGGTAATAATAGCCAAGTAACAGTAGCAATGGTAGTCCGAATGGGTCTTTAAGTGTCTGGATCAGAACAAATATGGCTGACTCGGTTTTGGAACAATGGTAGTAGCAGGTGCAAAATAACTTTAAAATGATGTCGATATTTTTTCCTTTGTCTTTGTTTCCATCAAAGAACAAACAACAAACCTAGAAATCAAATCCAAAGGAATGATCCCAAGATTACAAATTACAGGGACTAAACACAAAAATATGAAAATTATCATAAACCTATATCGAACATCCCAAAACTGGGATCTAAATTTTTCTAGCTCAGTTAAACAAACTAGGAACTTTAATTAGATCACATAAAGATAAATCAAATTTATAACCTAAAATCTGATTAACTCCTCAAAGAGAGAAAATCCCCAAGCTGCAAAGATTAGGAGAAGGAGATGCCGAAAATAACACCAGTGTAGCTGTTGTTCCATTTTGCTCGCAGATTTTCACAGAATAAGCAGACAACATGATCTGATTTCTTTGTTGTAATAGATCACAACCGCCAATAGATGCTCTATCAGACACAAATCTAAGTAGAAAAGACATGAAAACAAGCAATAAAATCATTATCGGAAAACCCCAAAAAGGTTACTAAATCTTGATTATCTACCACAGCAACGAGATCAACACAAACTAGAGCGAATGGTGATGATTGATTTTTTCAGATCGGATCCAAGGGAGCCGGTCTTAATAAAGATGGTTCAGTATGCTGGTGTTTTCGTACAGGAGAAAGTTTTAGAGACAAAAAGTTTTGAATAACTTGGACGGGGTGATTCTTGTAAAAAGAGTTCTAGGAAAAGAAAAAAGCAAATCTGGAGTATTTTGCCCTTTGCCATTTGGTGGTCTGTTTGGAATGAAAGAAATGCAAGAATACATAACAATGTTAAGAAGAATCTGGATCAGCTAATTACGGTTGTGAAGTGCTTGTTGTTTAACTGGGGTTTGAAATCAAAATTATTTGCTGGTTTTACTTTATCAACTCTTTTATATAATTGGGATGCGGTAATGCATACTACCATGTAATCTGTTTTCGTGGATCAAGAAAAAAAAACTTGGACGGACTAAGAAGGCCTCCCAATTTAATATGCTATGTAAAAGAGTGCACACATTGATCAAGAATATCAAAGTTGAAATTCATGAACAAACACAATAAAACCAAATATTAAGTACATATAATTCATCAAGGAGATCGACAACACCATTTGAATTCTTCTTCTTTTGAAAACTTAATTTCTTTTTTAAATTATATGAAACTGATTTTCTCAATTTGATCTGATGCGTCCAGACTGAAAGTTATAACGATAAATTATGATCTCTGATGCATTCATTTGTGATGAATTGAAAATTTGTTAAAGAAATTTATTGAATACTTGATGATTTTGATAATGTTTTAGTAAAATGAAAATTAATTGAAATGTAGGCACGACTTACATTGAACAAATAAATGACCTTATAGAAGTTATCCGTCCGCAAGCTAACAAAAAAATGAACAGAAGAAATAAATAAACACTTTTCACACATTGCCAATACGAACCAATTTGTTTACATCATGCAGTTTCTCCTCCAAATCGTCTATTTCTTGCTTGAAATGAAAGTAAGGCCTTAACAAATTCTTTCTCACCAAAATCAGGCCAATGTGATAACTCAAAGTGAAGTTCAGTATAAGCTAATTGCCACATTAAGAAATTACTTATCCTTTGTTCACCGCTAGTTCTGATAAGTAGATCTGGGTAAGGGAATTCGGTGCAATTTGTTCCAAGTTCTTGATTAAGTAGGGTTTCGTCGATGTCTTCTGGTTTTATTACTCCGTCTTTTACTTTGTGAGAAATCTTTTGACAAGCTTGTATTATGTCCTGTCTCCCGCCATAGTTAATTGCCATAATCACATGCAATTTTGAGTTGTTCTTTGTGGTTTCTGTTGCCTTTGTTATCCATCTCTGCAGTGATTCTGGGAGGTTCATCGACTCTCCTATTACAGATAGTCGAACTCCATCCCTATTTTAAACAAAATGTCGTTATAATTACCTACATACTGGTCAAGTTAGGAAGACATTCATTCATTATGTCCTTATGTGACTCATTACCTCGTGAAATTCTCAGAGTTTTCCTCTAACGATTTCTCAACCAATTTCATTAAGAAGGCAACCTCCACCTAAAAAAAGAAATCATATTTTCATTAATCAAGAAAAAAAAATATGCCGAAAACAGAGTTTGTAAATACATGTGTATATAAAGAGAGAGGGTGAGGGTGAGTGGACTAACTTGAGGTCGCTTCCAGTTTTCAGTCGAAAAAGCAAATACAGTTAAGACCTTGATTCCATAATTATAACATAGTGGAACAAGTTCCATAACTCTCTTTAAACCAGCAGTGTGACCTTCCATAGTTGTCAATCCTTTCTCTTTAGCCCACCTACGGTTGCCATCAATTATTATTGCAACATGTTTCGGAATACGCTCACGAATTAAACCAGCAGGCAATTCCTTCACCTCCTCCTCGAACGAAACTTCAGGATTTCTTGCAGATTGAGTTGATGGTGATGATCTGAAAACAAGTCGATCATAAGTAGAATAGCATTTGAAACAAAACCCTTTCTGATAATAGTACTATTACAAGCTATGTTGTAAAAGGCGAGCGCCAAAGGCGCACTAAGCGTAGGGCTGGCGCTTGGCAAAAAAAGGCGCCCAGGCGCCAATTATACTTACTTATGTTTTTTTCTAAATTTCAGGCGCTCGCCTAGGGCGCCTCGCCTTGCCTATCGCCTTTTACAACATAGATTACTAATCTCGCTAGTGTGAGGTTAAAATGCTTAGTTGTCAATATGGTTAAATTTGGTAGGGAGATTGTTGGTACTTTTTTTCTTGATATTATCCTCTCTTTTTCTTTTTTTCTTTTTTTGGATCCATAAAGAAATTTTCTATTAGCTAAAGTTGTTACTTGTCAGATGAGTTCAAAGAAGCAATGTAGGGAATCTTGGTCTCGTATCATTTCGCCGGGACTAGTTTGTTTTACCCTACACGACAATTTTGGGTTGGTTGAGTTTGATCTTCGTTTTCTTTTTGGGCTTCCTGTAAATTTTATGGGCATACTGTAAACTTATTCAATGAAAAGCGAAAACTATCATATTTTCCAACAACGAAAAAATAGTACTTATACAAACAGTATAAAAAGGTGATGTTCAAATTTCATACAAACCTTTGATTCAGTAAACCAGAATCCTCACAAACTTTTTGTATCTGTTCGACACATATAAGTGTCTTTGTTGCGTTGGGATCATTACTATCAATCTGTAACGAAATTTACATGAGAAGGGGAAAAAAAAAAAAAAAAAAAAAACCTGTTAGTTGATTTTGGAACTATATATTCACAATTCATCAAGCAAATCAAGTATGGAGAACTAGGCTACATGTGAATGAATACCTTAGTCCTCAGTGTACTGAAAATATCATTGAAAGCTTCATAAACATCAGACATTGCTTTTGTTCCAAGGAAAGCTTTAACATACTGACCTACACATAATTAGTACAAGCTGTAGATTGTAAACACGTACTTGAAAGATACATCGATTTAGCACCAATGGAAAGATACATTGAGTGAGGATAGAACTAGTTTCTTACCAGGACTCGTTTTCACTCTTCCGCTGAAAACTTCAATGTTGTTGTAACACAAACTTAGTGATCCGAAGTTAGCAATCTAATATGCATATATCAAAATACGAGTGAATTTTTCAAATATATACATTCAACAAAATAATCTCATTAAAATGAATTTGAATATTCGATGGCTTCCCAGTTAATTTTTAATTTTTAATTTTTTTGATTAAATGAATTCCTAGTTTCATACCACCATGATAGCATAGGTTTGGAATGTAACAGAATGCCGCAAAATGGAAAGGTACTCTAGACAATCCACCGCATGGGACAATGCATCAGTAACCATATCATTCAAGCAACAAAGAGATTTTTCGGAGTTTTCTTTGTATGTCAAGTCCTGAAACCCAATGACACAATCACAGATATAAGAAGAATATATATAAGAACAACAACAGTGCCTAAAATTATGTGCAATCCAAGCGGCCTCACCTCGAGTTTATCAACATATTTACTCCATATTTCGCGAGGCCAGTAAATGCGTCCTTTTGGTATCTCTTTCATATCGTCGAAAAAGTCTATAATTAAATGCACTTTCTGGACGTATATATATATACATGTTAATTACGGATTTGAATCCCAAATTGTAATTAGTAAGCACTCACTATGTTCACAGTAAGAAATATGACCTGAACAAATACTCCCATGGAGTTGGAGAGGTGATCCGAAGTCAGTTCCTCCAAATTGGAGGCGTGCAAGACTTTCGACATTTCTACAAAACATATTCCACTGACTTTGTATAGATACTCGTTGTAATCATCCAGCGTTACTACCTACAAAATATAAATGAATTGGTATGATCGATCGAGATGCATTATTCATCAATGTATAGGAAACCCACACACTTATATATTCAGATGAGAAGTATCTAATACCTCATTCAGTATAAATTTTTTCATTCCCGCACCCATTACTTTAATTACGTATTCAATTAAATTTTGGTAACTGCATAGAAATGAGAAGTTAGCATAATTATTTCGTGGAACTTTGAAGCGAAAGACCATACGACAAAAACTTATTAGTTCCAAAACTAAAATAAATTGTGCCTAGAAACGAAGCAATTTGTGGCTATAAGGGCTCATCCCGCAGCATTCTACAATTAAGAGTATTGTAATTAGTTCCATTGAGGTGATGGGATAATTACCCTTTTTGAAGCTCCAACAATGCGGTTGAAATGTGATGATATTGGTCCATTAGGACTTTTTCTAGTTTGGTGCCACCTAAATGAAACAGATCATAATTTCATATTTTCCATGATTGTAAAGCACAATGCAATCACAAAAATGCACGATATATAGTATGTAACTAAGCCGTTCACTGCTTACATGAAATCTGAAGATCGCGATCATATATGTGACGATGAAAATTTTCCAGGATAGACACCTTTAACTCAGAAGGTATGGTCGGGTCATCCTCTGTGACATTTGATATAAATCTTCCATTAGCTAAAGAGGAAACAAATCCATAGGATGATCATACTTGCGATAGGTGCATGAACAAAATAGGAATGTCTACGGATAAAACATAGCTACAAGTAAAATCAAAATGAGGATATATACTGTTAATCCTTGACCAATCATTCAAGCAAAATAAACAAGTATATACATAATCAATTAACAGCAGTCTGACATATAATGGGAACTAACCAACTGCGTCAAGTGCCTTGATAACACAATAGGCAACGCAATACTGCAGGAAAAGAGATCAAGTTAAGTATGGAACTAAACCAAACCAAAGCAAGCTAGCAGGGATCGATATGTACAGCATGCGCATAAAAAAGCTTAAAATTTGATAGCTTACAACATCTAGAACCTCTCCAATGCCTAAATATTCTTTGAGAGCGTGGATGTATTTAGAGTGAAAACCAGTTTCAAAAAGAATACTGGGAATTTTAGAATCCTTTCCAAGCGCATGTCTCGCACCATCCCTCAGCAATGTGGAATAACAAAATTCCCAATGAGATTCAAGAGGTTTTTGTTTCTCCGTAGTCGTCATTGTCAGCTTCATCATCTCATTTAATAAACTCCCTTCCATGATCATTTCTTCCATCTCTAATCTTTTGTTTTTGTTGTTTTTTTTTTTTTGATCGAAATAGGAAGAATGTTTTCAGCAGACCCTCTGCTACTAGTAGCTTTCCTTCTTTGGGTAACTGTTGGATATAATCATTTTCTGATCATTGAAAAATTCAAATCAACTTCTACAGCTGTTGTTTTATTTTATTATTTTATAAAATCCACAGCTGTTTAGCTTAGTGATTTGTGAACCGACAACCCAATCCTCACACTTGGATTTTCTTACAAAAAAAAAAAAAAAAAACTAAGGACTTTCCCTGACAGCACGAGCAACGTGGATCCATCTATACAACACTAACCCCCACCGCCTCTCCACCACGTTCTTAGATCCACTAAATAACCAATCCACATTATTGTAGGGCTGTCAATGGATACACGAATATCCCCTATCCGTTCGAGTTTGTTTGAATCGTTAGGATATTATCCGGTTATCGGATATTTGTATCGGTAACGGATAATCTTATCGGATAATTTCCTATTAACAAAATGGATACGGTTGTGTTAGTATCCGACGGATAATTATTCGTATCCGATAGTGAGGGTATATATGTAATTTAGATATACCATATTGTAGATTAGGTTTTACTAAAGGAGAAAGAGTAGAGTCGTAGAGATAAGAGATTTTAGTTATTTTTGATTTATTATCGGAAACGGATAATTAAAGGATATTACCGAATATCCGTTACTCTTAATGGAACGGGTATCAAATGAAATTTTCAATATTCGTCGGATTTTATAAGATAGCGGATACCCAGTAAAATTAACGGTAACGGATGCGGTATGGCCATTATCCGTTCCGATAGCTACCGTTGACAGACCTACGTTATTGTTACTCATGGTAAATATAAGGAGGAAATGTTTGAGTAACTCTTACATCATGGATAGTATGTATTTGTAGCCCGAAATATAAAATCTACGGCTAATGTGATTTTACATTTTACTTTTACAGGGAGTTAATGGTGAAAGCTCTTTTTATGGAACATCAATTCCATGCGTTAACGGTTACCACTTCCTCCCATTTACTCACCTATTTTTCATTCCTTAATGAGACCAGAGTACGTTCCACTTCGACTTGTATAAATAGGTCTTACCTATTTCCACCGAACAACAAGTTCAGGTCATGAGCATACAACACTTAGAAAATATTTGCTAGCTTTCCATTTGTTAGCTTCCCACTTTCTGATACAAGTCGTAGAAAACAACTACTCTCCAGAAATCAGCTATTCTGGTCTCATCACTTTCCTTGCTTCCCTCTCCCCAAAACCAACCCATTCTCCTCCACTTTGTGACCAAGGCAAGTCTGGAACGGCCATTTCTTGGTTTAGGACGGACTTTTACAGATTGATCTCTCGAATCTAAAGTACTCCCATGCAGTACATTGTTTAGGGTTTAAATTCCTTTCTCACCCATACACCCGAAATTACCGAAATCAGTAGAAACCATTTTCACCCTCAAGAAATTGGCGACCACAGTGGGAAGTTGATCTTTCGGTTACAATGTCAATTTTCAACCATCATGCTTCGACCCAAACATCAAGATTTTTCACATCAACATTGTAGAAGCAAACGATCCGCTTAGGTATCGATGACGCAGTTACCAGACGACCCGATTATCAGTCATGACACGACAAGGAATCACTGGGGACTTCCTAGAGGTCTGAAGCAATCGATCCGCCCGAGAATCGACGATTCGGTTATCAGATAACTCAATAATGACTGGGGACTTTCCACAATCACGGCGGTGCTTCCCATAAAACTCGGTCTTACACCCTGAAGGTTTCCTTTTCATCAAAATACCTAAAAACCCAAGTAAGTCCTACCTAGACAAGATACGTGGTTTGCTTTTTCAAGTTTTCACGGGAATGATAAAACCATTAGCAATGTTATGTTTCACCTCATGTCATCTACCAAACGCAGGGTTCCATGGTTTTCTTGGGATGTCTGCAACACTTTCAACCATAACTAAGACAACATCATTTCCAAAATAATTCATTCCTAAACGATTCATTCCAAAAGAATAATCCAAAACCGTCAAGGTAACATTTATCTATCAACCCAAGAAATCCAAGAAACCAAAACCATGAACTAGGCGTTTCATTTTCCTTTCAAAAAAAAAAACCTAAAAATAAGAAGTTCAAAAGACAGAAATGTATTCAAGGAAAGTTTTCCAACAGTGGCTTGCTCCTCTTAGCAAAGGCCACCCTCATGCTCTGAAGGGCCACCCTTTTCAACTTCAGCTTCGTGTATAATTTTTTGAATTCCGCTTCTCGCTTCTTCACCATGCCTGCGGAAGGACTTCTACTGCTTCGACCATCAACCTTTCAACTTCAGAAAAACCTTCAATGAACCAAGGAACATTGAATTCGAAGTCCACATGCATGTTATGATGGAACCTCCAGCTCGAGATTTCATCCTTAGAAATCGTATGACCAGTCACATTGAACATGTCGTCAATTGAAGACAAAGCTTCCTCCACCTGATTAACCAATCGACTAGTAATATTCTTGGTTGTGGCGATATGTCCGTAGCTTTCCCATATTTTAGTGTATAACACCGCATGTTTGGCTGGCACGCTAAATCCCCCGATCAACACATGACCCGGATAAGGGACTAGGTACGGAGGATTGAAAGTGGTGCCCGCAACTGAATCAACAACCGACAAGATATCCCTACCTATAATCGCACCAGAAGTCCGTGGAGTATTCTCCACCACTCGAGTCGTGGAAATGTCTTCAGGATGATGAACTTCAATGTCCAAGTCACCAGCCGGAACCATTTCCTTAATTGGAGGTATACCTACGCCTTCAACCTGGCGGGTTTCTACTTCAAGGCCATCCCCAAGAACGGTTTCCTCCTGGAATATCAAGATTTGGTTTTATTTCAAAAAAAAAAAAAAAAAAAATAGAGGAAGAGGAAAGAAAGAAAATGGAAGGATCACCGATTAGCTTCCGGACTAGCTGGAGGAAGATTCAACGTTGCTACCAGAAAAACTATCATCCCTGTCGCTGGACTCCGAACTTTCTACCTTCTTGGATTCCCCTTTACCATGGGTAGGTTCAACATCACCGCTTTCTTTTTCAAGAGAGGTTGTCTTCTGACCACGTGCAAGTTTGGTGAAGGCGTTCAGACTGCTAAGACCCTGGGAAAGGCACAAGAACAGACGCTCAGAGATGAGACAAAGACATACGTAATCCGACTAATCATGAAGAAAATTATACGTACTCGCATATTGGAAGAACTAAAAGTCGGAAGAGCCTTTGGACCCGACTGAAAACCACCAACACGGATTTTAGATCTTCGCTCCTTCAGTTGGGGACTATCTGTATTCGGGCTAACGGATTTTCACCTGTGGTCCCTCAGCAGTGGATGTTCCGCTAAAACCGCAGGAGAAGGCTTACCACGATGGTTTTCTACAACATCATTCACGAATCCATGGATAACGAGAAAGTCATCCTTCCAGAATATGTTATATTTGGAGGTTGTTGATGGATTTCGTTCTGCAAGAAGAAAAGGAAGACTTTTACCCGACACAAGAGCACTAGTATCGAGAACAAATGACAACGGGACTTCTGGAACAACCGGATGACGAATGAGTGGGACACCTTTGTCAAAACCCATGTGCCGAGCTGCTCTATCGATGTTGTAAAAGATTGCTTTGCAAGATCCTCGAAAGAAAGACGGTTCATGACCGGGCGTGCATCTTCGCATGAACACCATTTCTCCAACGTTCAGACCCACTTTATCGGAAGACAAAGACATATTCAGAGCAGGAGCAAAGATACTGATCTGAGTTATAGAAGCATGCACCGGAGCCTAGGGAAGAAAATTAACCTTGTTCGAGTTGTCAAGAAATCCAACCAGGAGCAAAGGTACTTATCTCCTTATTACCCGTGTCGTCGTCAAAAATATCTTTGGATAACCAAAGAGCCAAGAACGCCGCAACATGAAACGTACAATTCTTATGATTTGACTCCAACTCATTAGGAAACCACTGAGACACCCACCAGTCATAAAAACACCTCGTCTCGTATTCTTTCCGAATGAATCCTTTTAATTTCGCAACCAGGGCGGCGTGCATGTTTTCTTCATCGACAGACAACCTAACATCGAGGTTTCCAATTACGGGAAGGTTCAGCAATACATCCACGCTCTCCGAGGATATGGTCATTTCACCCCACATGCATACGGCCGTGTGGGTGTCGGACACCATCTAGAAACAAAAGCAACCAAAAATGGAATATCTTTCCTAATCTGAAGCAATGGGGAAGCCGCAACAACATCAACGATCTGCTCCTTGGTCAAATTGGTTTTTACATGCTTTTGGCTCATCATGAATCGTATCCATTTCTTGAAGGGACGCAACGGACTCACAGAGATTTTAAAGTCGATAGGAGAGGCATAATATTCTTTCCTCTGAAGGCAAAACCTTACTACGCCTTTTGGACGAACCGACCGGTCTTTTCCCTCACTTTCCGAACTGTTCATAAGAATCGACATGTACTTGGGATGGTTTCTCCTAATCGTGGCCGATGTTGTGAAGAATTCGCTATCAACGTTTGGCTTGGAATTGCCAACGTCTTTCGGTATGGAAGAACTTTTCTCAAGTGACTTCATAATGAAGATTCTCTCACGCTACTTCCACCTTCCAAAATGGAGCAATACGAAGAGAAATTATTATGGAAAGTGCATGGAAATTATTTTGTTAGACGAAAGAGATCCACCCAAGATGCCAGTTTGTTTCGAGGTCATAATATGTATACGAAAAAAAAAAAAATTGGGGACTGACGTTCCCTGCATCACCACATCATGCCAAGGACGTACCCTGCAACAGAAAATTATTTCCCGACCAAGGAGGCGCGCCCCACCATGGGAACCGTGCATGCGGCCACACCAAGAAAAGGAGTAAACCCTAGAAACTAGGTTTTCATGGAAAGGGAGTGATGACTACTATCTCATGCTTACTTTGAACAGTAAGTCGAGGCGGTCAACGTTGCTACGGTATTCACGCCTAAATACTACTACAAGATCGTGCAATACATATGTACGTACGGCTAGGATTCACACCAACACAGAACGACAACATTTTCTACAAGGTCATGAAAGGTACACCTACAACTAGGGTTTGCACCAATATAAGAAATCAAAAGGAAGCAAGTTAAAGAGGAAGTGCTGGAAGACATACCTAGTCCGCTCGTCCGCTTCACCGTTACTACACAACAAGAGAAATATATATATATATATATATATAATGGAGGCGTAAAGTAAAGGGAGAGGTCGGACCCCCTTTTATAGGCGTGATACATGGGAGTTTGAATAAGGAAATGACTTCCTATTTGATCCAAGTAAGGAAAAGAGGCAACTGGGACCGTATAGACCCATCACCAAGCAGTCCGCGCCATGTCTTATTCCCACCACACCAAGCCGTCCGTGCATGCCTCACAAAACCGCACCTTTCCTTGGCCCCACCATGCCGATCCGTCCTTTCACACCTCTCCAAACCGCGCCTTGCCATGGCCGCACCATTCCAAGCCGTCCGCTCCATTGCCACAGCCCCCATCATGCCAAGCCGTTCATTCCATGACTTGCCGCGCTAACACCAACTCGCCACGCCAACATCATGATGTTTCCTGACCCAGTCAAGATGATGAGTAGCCAGACTGAACTAACGATTTCTCATCTCACCAATTCACGGTCAACACCATAAAGAGAATCTACGCAAAGCTTCCAAACACAAGGATTATTGATTCTCCTGCTTCCCGAAAAAGCTTAGACGGATCTTCCTGACCATCTTGCATGATTTACGTTTTGATCTGTCCTTGTATGTCACCATCTTATGCTTACCTCGCAATAACTCCCATGTTCCGAGATAAGAATGGGACTTAATGTTGATGGTGGTTTTTAACTTAGGGGTAAAGTCATAAAACCCTAGTCAGATAGTGACGTCATAGGATCTAAACACATTTATTGAACCCTTTAATACTTCTGCGAGAAAATTACCAGGGCACCTTTTTTTTATTAATTACTAATTAGGGTTTCGATAGTACAAAACCCTAATCCCCACGCTACATGTGCCAATGGAAAACCATGCCAGCCATGCCCACCGCGCCAAGGCATGCCAACCATGCTAGCCGCACCCCTGTGCCAATGGACAGCCATGCCAGCCACACCCACCGTGCCAAGGCATGCCAACCTGCTAGCTGTACCCCTGTGCCAATGGAAATCTATTCCAGCCACACCCACTGCGCCAAGGCATTCCAACCATGCTAGCTGCACCTCATGTGCCAATGGCAAGCTGTCCCAGCTACACCTACCATGCCGAGGCATTCCAACCATGCTAGCAACACCCCCTGTGCCAATGGCAAGCCATGCCAGCCATAACTACTGCTCCAAGGCATGCCAACCATGCTAGTCGCACCCCATGTGCCAATGGCAAGCCGTGCCAGCCACACCTACTGCGTCAAGGCATGCCAACCATGCTAGCCGCACCCCTATTCCAATGGAAAGCCGTGCCAGCTACACCTACCGTGCCAAGGCATGCCAACCATGCTAGCCACACCATTGTGCCAATGGAAAACCATGCC
This sequence comes from Papaver bracteatum, assembly GCA_023529315.1. Classification (NCBI taxonomy): domain Eukaryota; kingdom Viridiplantae; phylum Streptophyta; class Magnoliopsida; order Ranunculales; family Papaveraceae; genus Papaver; species Papaver bracteatum. Next base: position 56,360 of record JAJJWX010004788.1, on the reverse strand, counting down.
AGCCACATCTCCTCGCAAAAGCACGCCAACCATGCTTGCCATCCCAACACGCCATGCACAATGCTAGCTGCCAAAACAAAGGCCTGCAACAATCAACCACCATCTTTCTTTCTAAGACGCAAATATTAGTCGTCCAAGGTTACCAGACAACACATGGTAACATTTGACCCAAAACTTTAGCTTGGTCACGATCCTAGTTTGGTCACGCCAAACCCTTGGCCCCACCATGACAAGCCAAATCGCACCTTGCCTTGGCCCTAGCCATGCTAGCCGCACCATTCGCCCATGGCATGCCAAGCCAAAACGTCCATGCCAAGCCCTTGGCCCCAACCGTGCCATGCCAAACACACCTTGCTATGGCCCCATGCCTAGCCACCCCACCATGATGGCCTTCCCTATGCGGCTACCAAAACGAAGGTTTGCGACAATCAATGGTCTCCCTTCAAGCACAGGCGCAAATCCTATCCGTCCAAGGTTACCAGACAACACATGGTAACCTTTGACCAAAAACTCTACCTTGGTAACGATCCTAGCTTGGTCACGCTAAACCCTTAGCCCCACCATGCCAAGCAAAACCGCACCTTTCCTTGGCCCTAGCCATGCTAGCCGCACCATGCGCTCATGGAATGCCAAGCCCTTCGCCCCATCATGCCAAGCCAAACAGTCCATGCCAAACCCTTGGCCCCACCATGCAAAGCCAAACCGCACCTTACCTTGGCCCTATCCATGCTAGCCGCACCATGCGCTCATGGCATGCCAAGCCAAACCGTCCATGCAAAACCCTTGGCCCCACCATGCCAAGCCAAACCGCACCTTTCCTTGGCCCTAGCCATGCTAGCCGTACCACGCATTCATGGCATGCCAAGCCCTTGGCCCCACCATGCCAAACGCACCTTTCCATGGCCCCATGCCAACCTAGTCGCGCTACCATGCTGGCCTTCCCTATGCGGCTACCAATACGAAGGCGTGCGACAATCAACGGTCTCTCTTTAATCCCAGGAGCAAATCCTATCCTTCCAAGGTTACTAGACAACACATGGAAACCTTTGACCCGAAACCCTAGTTTGGTCGCGCCAAGGCATGCCATGCCAATGACGTGCCGAACTGGCCGCGCCACCATGCTGGCCTTCCCTATGCGACTAGAAAAACGAAGGTATACGACAATCAACGGTCGCCCTTCAATCACAGGAGAAAATCCTAGCAGTCCAAGGTTACTAGACAACCCATGGTAACGTTTGACCCTAAACCCTAGTTTGGCCACGCCAAACCGCGCCAAGGCATGGCATGCCGACCTAGACGCGCCACCATGATGGCCTTCCCTATGCGACCACCAAAAACGAAAGTGTGCGATGATCAACGACCCCCTTTCCTCTTAAGATGCAAAATCTCGACCGTCGAAGGTCACCAAGCTAGCAAGTCTCCCAAGATCGACTTACCAGGCAACAACAATATGCTATATGTTTTCTACAAAAACATTCGAGACATCAACGCATATCACAAAATGGGTGATTCTCTTTGGGTATTAGTTTGGCGGTTTACATCGTGCGTCGTACACTATGCCCATCATAAGGAAGTGTCATAAGAATGAGGCGGTTAGTAAATACAGGGAGTTAATGGTGAAATGCTCTTTTTATTGAACATCAATTCCATGCGTTACCACCTCCTCCCATTTACTCACCCATTTTTCCATTCCTTAATGAGACCAGAGTACGTTCCACTTCGACTTGTATAAATAGGTCTTACCTATTTCCACTGAACAACAAGTTCAGGTCAGGATCATACAACACTTAGAAAACATTTTCTAGCTTTCCATTTGTTAGCTTCCCACTTTCTGATACAATTCGTAGAAAACAACTACTCTTCCAGAAATCAACTATTCTGGTCTCATCAGTTTCCTTGCTTCCCTCCCCAAAACCAACCCATTCTCCTTCACTTTGTGACCGAGGCAAGTCTGGAACGACCATTTTTTGGTTTAGGCCGGACTTGTACAGATTGATCTCCCGTATCTAAAATACTCCCATGCAGTACATTGTTTAGGGTTTAAATTCGTTTCTCACCCATACACCCGAAATTACCGAAATTAGCATAAACTATTTTCACCCTCAAATAATACGTTAACGACGGAATCAAGGTATATAAACATACTATAGGGTCATTAACTCCTAGTATATTCAGCAAGCTAAGAGCCTTGAATTATAACGGTAAGCACTAAGCAAGAAGTAGCATATGGACACTGATAAGTCTCATGTATTCCTATAAGCATGTGTAAATTATAGGATGAGATCAAAATAAATTTATTTATGGCATAAATGACAGTCTTTGTGCATTGACAACTACCATCTGACGGTAATCATGAATGTTTGGGGAAGCTGGACCATATATGTGAAAATGGCATGTATACGTTAACGATGGAATCAAGGGTATATACACATGCTACTGGGTCATTAACTCCTAGTATATTCAGCAAGCTAAGAGGCTTGAATTATAACGGTAAGCACTAAGCAGGAAGCAACATATGGACACTGATAAGTCTCATGTATTCCTATAAGTATGTGTCAATTATAGGTTGAGATCAAAATAAATTTATTTATGGAGATCAGGGATACAAATATGAGGCTTATCCTCTTCTAGTATGCTTTCCAAAATGCTGGTACGCGCTGAATGCTTCCGAAGCCTATTTTTATTTTGTCTCGTTGCGAGCTCTGGGGATCCTGTTGTGTGATTTGGGCTAGTTAAACCTATGCGATCTCAGCAGGCGATTTCGATTAATGTGGAAAGCACCATGAAGTTACCAACTTGATCTGAGATTACCTAGAGTTCATACGATTTCGGGCAAATTTTTGTTGATGTACTGATTTAGGAGATAGCTTCATAGTGAAGATGAGAACGATTTTCTTGATAGAAATCATTGAACTCGTGACTTTGCTTTGAAATTACAGATAAGTTTCGTGAGCTTCATCTCATACTCATACAAGTTTAGCAGATCTACATGGATCTGGAGACCTTATTTGCTCGGAGCGCGACGAATTCCATTATCGTCGTGACTTTGCTTTGAAAGTTTCAGACTACCATATTACCCTTATTGGAAAAAAGTGTCACAAATATTATGGAGACTGTGAAAATGACCAGACTATCCTTATCGATAATAAATAAAGTAAATATTGCCGATTCTGAAAATGACCGGACTACCCTTATCGGAAATAGGTAGAGTAAATATTACATATTGTGAAAATGACCATATTACCCTTATTGACAATTTTACTTTATTTATGACATCTCGTTGTAGAAAGTCCCGTTGACAACAATGGGAAGAGTTGTATGACATCTCGTTGACAATTCTAATTCTGAGTTGTGGTACATATTGGATTTTTTAAAAAAATAAAATTTTTGAGAATTCAGATACAAAATTAAATTTGTAATACTTAAATAACCATCTATTTACCAGAAACACAATACATAAATTTGCTTCTACCTACTCAACTCTGTATTACAGTATCACCAGAATTGTGGCAACATCTGCATCTCAGTTTCATACACTGCAACCATAAGCATACATCTAGTTCATACACATCTCATTCAATAACTCAATGCAACTACCTCCATCTTTGTCATTCCCAATTCAAATAATTGTTTGTCTTCTAGTGCTAGCATTGTTGTTGCTGGAAGTGTCTTCTAGATTGTATTACTACCTTTTTCTTTGGGGATGGGACTGCCTTAGTCTTGGTATCCTTTCTTACCTGCAACATAAAATGCAGAACTCAGATAAAATGATAAGACGATGATGCAGACAACTTGAACAGATGCAGCAATGTAACGGAGAAACTAAAAATTATAGGTGGAAGTAAAGAACTAAGTTGCAAGAACTAAGCCACTTATAAATTTTAAACACTGAACCGTAAAGATAAGCATGCACTTACTTCATTATTTTCCTTCACAGACAAATCGGTCCTCACCATTTTTGAATATGTACAACTACAAAAACAGGTCCCAAATTAGAAACAATCCCAGCTGTGCAAAAAACACACAATACTAAACAAGGTGTGCCAAGCAATCTGCGTGTAGTGAATCTTACTCTATTGCACTACCAGCAAATAATTTGCTGCTCTACCCAATTTAAAATTCTTAATCAGACATAACCACTTAACAAGGTTGCATCTCATATGATGTGTAAAAAACTGCGCATTCTAAAACCTTCAACAAATACTTGTCAGTAAGAAGAAACTACGACCTTCTAACATCCTTGAAAATAGCACGAGGCTCAAATTTTCGGAGTGCATAAAACATTCATATTTGATTCAAATTAAACAACCAATAGCTCTATATAAAGATAACAATCTCCTCTACAATTTTCGTTAAGATATCATGACCTGAATCAGTCTCTAGCATACCTATAAAAGTCCATAAAGACGCCTACTAACCACAGTTACAAGCAATTTTCCATATTTCATAATAACTCTAAAATTATCAAAACTTAATCAATTCAACTCTAAAAGAAGCAAAAAAAAAATCTCTAAAGTTTTAATCCCTACATAAGAACCAAGGCAAATACGAACACCTTACTCAAGCCAGTTTGATTATAACTTAATTGATCCTCAACTTATAACATCCTTGAAAACAGCACGAGGGTCAAAGTTTCAGACTACCATATTACCCTTATTGGAAAAAAGTGTCACAAATATTATGGAGACTGTGAAAATGACCAGACTATCCTTATCGATAATAAATAAAGTAAATATTGCCGATTCTGAAAATGACCGGACTACCCTTATCGGAAATAGGTAGAGTAAATATTACATACTGTGAAAATGACCATATTACCCTTATTGACAATTTTACTTTATTTATGACATCTCGTTGTAGAAAGTCCCGTTGACAACAATGGGAAGAGTTGTATGACATCTCGTTGACAATTCTAATTCTGAGTTGTGGTACATATTGGATTTTTTAAAAAAATAAAATTTTTGAGAATTCAGATACAAAATTAAATTTGTAATACTTAAATAACCATCTATTTACCAGAAACACAATACATAAATTTGCTTCTACCTACTCAACTCTGTATTACAAGATCACCCAAAATTGTGGCAACATCTCGCATCTCGCTTCATACACTGCAACCATAAGCATACATCTAGTTCATACACATCTCATTCAATAACTCAATGCAACTACCTCCATCTTTGTCATTCCCAATTCAAATAATTGTTTGTCTTCTAGTGCTAGCATTGTTGTTGCTGGAAGTGTCTTCTAGATTGTATTACTACCTTTTTCTTTGGGGATGGGACTGCCTTAGTCTTGGTATCCTTTCTTACCTGCAACATAAAATGCAGAACTCAGATAAAATGATAAGACGATGATGCAAACAACTTGAACAGATGCAAACAATGTAACGGAGAAACTAAAAATTATAGGTGGAAGTAAAGAACTAAGTTGCAAGAACTAAGCCACTTATAAATTTTAAACACTGAACCGTAAAGATAAGCATGCACTTACTTCATTCTTTTCCTTCACAGACAAATCGGTCCTCACCATTTTTGAATATGTACAACTACAAAAACAGGTCCCAAATTGGAAACAATCCCAGCTGTGCAAACAACACACAATACTAAACAAGGTGTGCCAAGCAATCTGCGTGTAGTGAATCTTACTCTATTGCACTACCAAAGCAAATAATTTGTCGCTCTACCCAATTTAAAATTCTTAATCGACATAACCACTTAACAAGGTTGCATCTCATATGATGTGTAAAAAATCGCATTCTAAAACCTTCAACAAATACTTGTCAGTAAGAAGAAACTACGACCTTCTAACATCCTTGAAAATAGCACGAGGCTCAAATTTTCGGAGTGCATAAAACATTCATATTTGATTCAAATTAAACAACCAATAGCTCTATATAAAGATAACAATCTCCTATACAATTTTCGTTAAGATATCATGACTCGAATCGTCTCTAGCATACCTATAAAAGTCCATAAAGACGCCTACTAACCACAGTTACAAGCAATTTTCCATATTTCATAATAACTCTAAAATTATCAAAACTTAATCAATTCAACTCTAAAAGAAGCAAAAAAAAATCTCTAAAGTTTTAATCCCTACATAAGAACCAAGGCAAATACGAACACCTTACTCAAGCCAGTTTGATTATAACTTAATTGATCCTCAACTTATAACATCCTTGAAAACAGCACGAGGGTCAAAGTTTCAGACTACCATATTACCCTTATTGGAAAAAAGTGTCACAAATATTATGGAGACTGTGAAAATGACCAGACTATCCTTATCGATAATAAATAAAGTAAATATTGCCGATTCTGAAAATGACCGGACTACCCTTATCGGAAATAGGTAGAGTAAATATTACATACTGTGAAAATGACCATATTACCCTTATTGACAATTTTACTTTATTTATGACATCTCGTTGTAGAAAGTCCCGTTGACAACAATGGGAAGAGTTGTATGACATCTCGTTGACAATTCTAATTCTGAGTTGTGGTACATATTGGATTTTTTTAAAAAATAAAATTTTTGAGAATTCAGATACAAAATTAAATTTGTAATACTTAAATAACCATCTATTTACCAGAAACACAATACATAAATTTGCTTCTACCTACTCAACTCTGTATTACAGTATCACCAGAATTGTGGCAACATCTGCATCTCAGTTTCATACACTGCAACCATAAGCATACATCTAGTTCATACACATCTCATTCAATAACTCAATGCAACTACCTCCATCTTTGTCATTCCCAATTCAAATAATTGTTTGTCTTCTAGTGCTAGCATTGTTGTTGCTGGAAGTGTCTTCTAGATTGTATTACTACCTTTTTCTTTGGGGATGGGACTGCCTTAGTCTTGGTATCCTTTCTTACCTGCAACATAAAATGCAGAACTCAGATAAAATGATAAGACGATGATGCAAACAACTTGAACAGATGCAGCAATGTAACGGAGAAACTAAAAATTATAGGTGGAAGTAAAGAACTAAGTTGCAAGAACTAAGCCACTTATAAATTTTAAACACTGAACCGTAAAGATAAGCATGCACTTACTTCATTCTTTTCCTTCACAGACAAATCGGTCCTCACCATTTTTGAATATGTACAACTACAAAAACAGGTCCCAAATTAGAAACAATCCCAGCTGTGCAAACAACACACAATACTAAACAAGGTGTGCCAAGCAATCTGCGTGTAGTGAATCTTACTCTATTGCACTACCAGCAAATAATTTGCTGCTCTACCCAATTTAAAATTCTTAATCAGACATAACCACTTAACAAGGTTGCATCTCATATGATGTGTAAAAAACTGCGCATTCTAAAACCTTCAACAAATACTTGTCAGTAAGAAGAAACTACGACCTTCTAACATCCTTGAAAATAGCACGAGGCTCAAATTTTCGGAGTGCATAAAACATTCATATTTGATTCAAATTAAACAACCAATAGCTCTATATAAAGATAACAATCTCCTATACAATTTTCGTTAAGATATCATGACCTGAATCAGTCTCTAGCATACCTATAAAAGTCCATAAAGACGCCTACTAACCACAGTTACAAGCAATTTTCCATATTTCATAATAACTCTAAAATTATCAAAACTTAATCAATTCAACTCTAAAAGAAGCAAAAAAAAATCTCTAAAGTTTTAATCCCTACATAAGAACCAAGGCAAATACGAACACCTTACTCAAGCCAGTTTGATTATAACTTAATTGATCCTCAACTTATAACATCCTTGAAAACAGCACGAGGGTCAAAGTTTCAGACTACCATATTACCCTTATTGGAAAAAAGTGTCACAAATATTATGGAGATCGTGAAAATGACCGATCCCTTATCGATAATAAATAAAGTAAATATTGCCGATTCTGAAAATGACCGGACTACCCTTATCGGAAATAGGTAGAGTAAATATTACATATTGTGAAAATGACCATATTACCCTTATTATGGTCATTTTCATAGTCTGTAATATTTATTATACTTTTTCTTTTCGATAAGGGTAGTCTGGTCATTTTTCAAAGTCTTCATTAATATTTATTGCAGTTATTTCCAATAAGGGTAATATGGTCATTTTCACAGTCTGTAAGAATTATTTTAGTTATTTTCGATAAGGGTAATTTGGTCATATTCACAGTCTCCATAATATTTATTGCACTTTTTTCCAATAAGGATAATATGGTCATTTTCACAGCATGTAACATTTACTTTACCTATTTTTGATAAGGGTAGGATGGTCATTTTTACATTCTGCATAATATTTATTGCACTTTTTCCAATAAGGGTAATATGGTCATTTTCACAGTCTGTAAAATTTACTTTACTTATTTTTGATAAGGGTAATATGGTCATTTTCCCAGTCTCCATACTTTTTATTGCACTTATTTCTAATAAGGGTAATATGGTTATTTTCACAATCTCCATAATATTTATTGCGTGTTTTTCCAATAGGGGTAATCTGGTCATTTTCACAGTCTATAACATTTACTTTACTTATTTTCGATAAGGGTAATATGTTCATTTTCCCAGTCTCCATACTATTTATTGCATTTATTTCTAATAAGGGTAATATGGTCATTTTCACAGTCTCCATAATATTTATTGCGTGTATTTTCAATAAGGGTAATATGGTCATTTTCATAGTCTTTAGATGAAGACAAATTTCATTTATTGCACTTATTTCAAATAAAGGTAATATGGTTGGAATACCTCACTTGGACACAAGAGGCTCCGGTTCGACTCATCTCACCTGAGCCTCATTCTTTTTTTCATTTTTTTTTTACAACTCTTATAAGGGTTGTGGTAGTAATAATAAAAAAACAAGCTTGGTAAAGGGGCGTCATGAATCGGTAGAGGGACGTCAAGTGTGATAGCAATGATCCTCATATTGGTTAGGGGGTGTCCTATAGGGGTGTAGATTGACTAGATTACCCTTTTCACCTTAAATCAACCAAAATCAAATCAATTTTTTTTAAGCCTAATGATTCAAAAAAATCAAATCATTTTTTTTTTCATCTTCTTCTTCATCTTCTCTTCTCCTCCATTTCCATTCTAACCATAAGCTCCATTAAAATCGATCGAAAATTTCATCGTGATTAATCGGTGATTCGCAACATTAATAATTGTTGATTGAAGTCTATATTCGAAAACCCATTTAGTATTTTTGTTGTGTTCAATTGAAGTGTATTCTCCATCAAAAATTGGAGTTTTAGGTTAAAAATCAAATTTTAGAATGCTTGCATTTTTCTTTATACGGTTAGAATTGGTTATGTTACGAACCGTATCTATGCTTTACGGTTCGTAACAATTAAATAAATATCAAATACTAACCGTATTTTCTTGGTTCTGAGAATTTTGGTCAGATACGGTTGGTAATTTAAACAGACACGAACCGTATTTTGTCCCGCATGTTAGTTTTTTTCCAGTCGGCTCATATTTTCGAGTTAGTTACCAACCGTATCTACATACGGTTGAGGATGATATTAAAGTTACCAACCGTAATTAACCTACGGTTTGTAATAGAATAAATTTTACCAACCGTAACTGGTATTATTTCTGGGTTTTCCCAAATTGAACCAGTTACGGTTGGTTTGGTAGTTGGTTACCAACCGTATCTCACATATACGGTTGGTAACCATCTAATTACCAACCGTGACTGGTATTATTTCTGGGTTTTCCCCAAAATGAACCAGTTACGGTTGGTTTGGTAGCTGGTTACCAACCGTATCTCACATATACGGTTGGTAACCAGCTAATTACCAACCGTATGTTCTTCTGAAATTTTTAAAATTTTGATTTTTTTACATACTTTAGAGAATTTTAAGCAACAAAAAGCTAATGGAACTAGTACTTGTTTTCTCTATCATATAGAGATTCACCCACCTCAAATTTGCAACTGGAATCACTCATTTTGGTTGAGTGAATCAAAATCTAGGGTTTCACAAATATCACATAAGTTTTCTTCTCCTCAAATTTTTTTTTTTATAACTCTAAAAATCTGATTTTAGAGTTATAATACACTAATCTTGATTATCAAAACTAATCTTGATAATTAACACTAATCTTGATTATCATTACTAATCTTGATTATTAACAATAAGGGCTAATTAGTCATTTACATATTTTCATTGATAAGGGGCACTTGATTTTACTTCTAATGACCTTTTTTGTCTTATTTGTTTGACGCCCCTCTACCGATTCATGACGCCCCTTTACCAAGCTTGTAAAAAAAATAGGACAAAACTACCAATATTGAGAGGAAGGAAGAATGGTTAAGGGATTGTGCTAACACCTAGTAGGCTTGTGTTCGAATATCTCAAACACCATTTTTCCAAAAGATAATTTTTTTTATCTTCAACAACCCTTATAAGTGTTGTCGTAGAGTTATTCACTACCTTAACGAGATGAGTTGTTAAAGTCTAAAGGTGGTCACTACTCTTTTCACAAAAACGTTGTGATTTTAATTCTCATCACGACTCTTTGTTCCTCTTTGGTCCTAAGAGTTGGACGTTTTTATACTTTGACAACTTTTGTTTGACAAAAGTTGTCAAACATACCACCTTTCACAACCTTAAATATACGAGTTGTGAAGTTACAGTTGTAGATCACTATTTTTCCCGTAGTGTAAGCAGTTGTTACTTGCAGGCTGGACTACAATATCTGCTGCAAAATGCATTATTTCCTTAAACACCATACAGTTAACAAAGAGAATCGTACATAGATGATTAAGGAGAAATTTAATTTGAAGTTCATGGATGATGCACGGTTGAAACTCCATTGTAGTCGAGTATTCAAGGCTACACTGCAAGGGCTGATGCTCTTGGTATTATTCTTAAAGGAGTAGCCTTTTTCAGTGACGTCTCTATTTTTTCGTTCATGTCTATGGATTCAGGTGTGACACCATTTTCAAGAGTCCAATCAAAAGATTGGAGCAATGACCCAACCACAATGGGTAGAATCTGGTGGACCAGTGGGAGGCCAGCGCACATGCGTCTTCCAGATCCAAACGGTAAGAATCTAGAATGTTGTCCACGGTAATCAGTGGTATTTCCTAGGAAACGCTCTGGATTGAACGAGAATGGATCATCCCATAAAGCGGAATCCCTTCCAATACCCCAAAAATTAACCAACACTGCTGTGTCCTTAGGAATAACGTACCCCATGAATTCTGTGTCTTCAATAGTAGTGCGTGGTATTAGAAAAGGTGCCGGTGGATGCAATCTCAGTGTTTCTTTAATCACCGCACCTAGATAAGGTAAGCTGTCGACATCACTTTCTTCAATCTTTCTATTATAACCAACAACTTGTGCAATCTCATCTTTGGCCATCCTCATCACCTCTGGATTGCGCATAACTTCTGTCATAACCCACTCTAGGGGAGTTATTATTGAGTCGGTTCCAGCGATAAAAATTTCCTACATAAAATTAAAAAAGTTTATATTAGCAAAGGTATATAAGATTAAGTAATAGTGCTATGATCCCCCAATTAGCATACCAACCCTATGTACACAAATTAAATTAGCAGTACAAGCTAGGCTCTAAATGAGGATGAGATCATGAGATTATCATCTTCACATTTAGAGACAGGTCTTGTACTATCTTTATCACTGTGGATTATTGAAAGTTTATTAGCAGACTGCAATATAAAGTAAATCGGATTAAGAATAAGTGAATAACATTAAATTGTTGATGTTAAGGAATTTACTCACCATTATAAAAAAATTAATGTATCTATCTGATAGTTTCGTTGGTTCATCTTTGCCATTGCCTTCGAAGTCCATCAACAAGTCCCAATAATCCTTCTCCTCGTTGCTATTGTGTATAACATCCGTGCTCCTTCGCTCCTTTGCAAAGCCATCAACAATGTTTAAGAATGCATAGATTGCCTTCTTCATTCTGTTGGATAGATTCTGCGGATCTAAATTTCGTAACCATGGATAGACATCAGCTACATTAGGCTTTGAAGTTACCACTACCATCTCCTCAAGCAGTTGATAAAGTTCATTCCTAGAGGAAGATTTAAGATCCATAACATCCTTAGAAAAGAAGAGATTTCCAAATAAATTAGTCAAGGCAACTAAAGTTAAATGTTTTATTTCAACACTTCGACCTTCCTTTTCTTCTACTGATACCCATTGTATTATCTGATCTAAAAATTGTCTCCGTTTACCTAAAGTGTTATTCATTGTCGTACGAGAGAAGATGGTTGCATATAGTCGCCTATTGATCCGCCAGATTGGTCCATATGGAGCCCATGGAGTCACCTGATAAATATCATCATCTGGTAGTAGTAGCGTCTGGATTGGCTGACGATTGAAAAAAGCTTGATCATGAGTTTTGAAAACCTCCATAGCAGCATCTGCTGAAGCAATAACCAGCATATTCTGCCAACCTACACGTATCATGAAAATTGGTCCATATTTTTTTTGAATTTCGACCAATCTTTTGGGTAGAGACTTGTATTCAAAGCCCACATCAAAGAGGTTTCCAATCAATGGCCAACCTGGAGGACCCGGTGGTAATCGCCTTGAGTTGATTCTATTTTTCCGGCTAAGAAAACTGAGGAGTAGTAAGAGCGGAGCTGCCCCTGCAAGGGAAATGGCTGTCCAGACAAACATCTCATATGTAGACATGGGATCTTTCATGTTGCAGGGTTAGTTTCTGTTTCGGTTAAAAGTATGATTTTAAGCTGTCAATGAAAAGATGGATTATGTCTGTTTGGTGTCTTCACGTTCTAAAATCATATCTATAAGATACGATAGCAGACAGCTTCAGGGATTAGAATCTTTGAAATTACGCAAATCTACTACTGTCTAGCTAGCATCTGAATCATAATTAAGGATGTCAACGATTTAGATACAGCCAATATTCGGCTATCAATTGAAAACATTTAAGAAGATTGAATTAAAAAATTTATATTTTAATTATTGCCACAGCATATATGGAATAAATGGTACTTAAATTTCATAATGGTTTCCACGTGTTTAGGTTTTTCTGATGAAGACCACGCATCTCTGATCTGTAACTTCACGCGGTTAAGCTGTAGTTGTGCAGATATGGATCCACGTTGCGCAATTTTCGGTCATGGACTACTAAGAAAATGCAGGAGATGATGAAAGCCTCAATGGTTTATTAACCTTTCACATCCCCAACCAAAAGAAGAATTGTGCTGGACACATATAGTGAGCCTTGTATTCGAGAGAGATTTTTTTTTTTTTTTTTTTACTAATCAAAATAGAAACTAGATTACCGCAATGCCGTCTGGGGTCGACCAAAGTTTGGGAGTGCTACAGTGGTACGGTAGGGGTTGGTTTTTTGTGACAGTTTTGCAACAATTTTTATAGCAGTAGTTAAATAACATTTATAAGTGCATTTATGTGATACTTATTTTGTAACAATTTTGTAACATTTATATGTAACAATTTTGTAATAACAACGGCAGCTTTAGATCGTGTGGCTGAATTTTGCTGGTAGTCAACGGTCAAGATCAAAATTAAAAGTATAGGTGACTGTTTTTTGTGATGAAAATTTTAGAGTATAGGTGACTGGTAACACCAATTAGAGTTCAATTTTTATGATGAATTTTTTTAAAAAAGCGTTGTGTGCAATTGCATTTTTGGCCTCCATTGTTAACACATAGAAGGACTCCCTTCGATCGTCCAATTACACTTGGTTGATTAATGGAGGCATTGAATCCATCCATTCTCCAGAGCTATTATGTTGTCTGCCGTATTTCGCAACAACGTCGGCCATTGGTAAAAATTCTGAATTTCTAGTAACATGATTAATTGAATGAAAAGAAAGAATTTTCAAAAAGGAAATAGAATCTTCTAAGATAAAACTACTGCACCAGCTAATATGATTACTTTTATTCTTGAAATAAGAAACTGAATTCTTGGCATCACTTTTGATGCATACAACTTCCAAATTCAAAGTCTTCACCGACATAGCAGCAGCCAGGATTGCAAGACATTCAACTTCCTCTGGATCTCGAGCTATCCCTGTAGAAACTTTGCATCCTCCATGGTCCCATGTTCCATCAATTAAGTAAATGCCAATGCCGTTTCTATTGGAGTCATTTCTGTGAGAAGCATCACAATATAAGATGGCACAATTAATATATAAAGCTTTTTTTGTTGAGTGAGATGTAGTTTCTCTTGATATGGGTGGCACTGATCTATTGGAACTATCTTTTATAGTCTCTCCTACAAGTTTCATGGCATATGAAGCTATATATAATAGCTGATATTAAAGTCTTTCCTTGAAAAATCATGAAGCATCGATCTTTCCATATGGTCCCGACAGCTGTGAGAATGTGACATAACATTGACGTATGTTTACAATTGGAAATCCACTTGCATATCCTGGCTTGTATGTCTATATCAGAACCAGAGTCTTTAAGAACTTTATTTCCATTAGGAATTAAACCCCAAACCTCTTATGAGAAAGTAAAATGAAGAAGTACGTGTTCAACTGTTTCAATTTGGTTATCACCACAAAGAGTACAAAGAGCATCCTGACTAGGAGAATATATAAGCATTCTAGATTTAGTGGGAAGGAAATTTCCTAAGCATTTCCAAAGGAAAAGTTGGACTTTTGGTAACACTGGATTATTCCAAAAATTTTCTAATTTTGGATCTTATGTAGACTAAATTGAGGTCTATGATGACTAGAAATAGCCCTATAAGCTGATTTAACAGAGAAAATGCGAGACTTGGTATGAGATTATACTTTTTTTTAATACGAAATGAGATATTTTATTTCTATTAAAAAGTAGTAGACAAAAGAGTTTCATCTGAAGCTAAAGCTTCAGTTAGCCATGAGGGCATACTATGATGCCATTCCTGTTCAGAATTAAAAGTAAGTTCTTTTTTCGCAATGGAATCCGCTACATTATTCCCTTCAGGATGGACAAAAGTGCATTTCCATGTGTTAAAACTACTAAGTAAATAGATTATATCTTGTATGATCATAACATTGGTCTATTTGATCGCTCCCCTACTTACATTTATTGCATTCACCACTCTCTGACTGTCTCCTTCTAGATGCAAATTAAGAAATCCCTTTTCCTTTGCCCACACCACTACTTAAAATGCTGCCAATGCTTCAGCTTGCTCTGAGTTCATTGTTGAGGTACATTTTCCCCAAGCTCCATTGCTTGTACCTGACACATCATGGCTAATTAGTCCAATGCCTGTCAATCCATTAAACTTACATTAAGCAGCATCAAAATTGACTTTCATGTCATTATTTCCAGGTTTTTTCCATGTCTTTTGTTGTATCATAGATACATTATCCCTTCTCCCTGTAGGTTGAACTATCTGTATTCTTTGCCAGTCAGCCATGTGATTCTTAATACCTATAACAATTGAATCAGTATTAATTTGTTCATTTTCAAATATAACACTACCTCGCAGTTTCCATATGTGCCACATTGTAAAGCAGATGCTATGAAATTGGTGATTATTCTTAGGCCTATTTTTCGGTTCTTTGTCAAACAAAGTTTTCATCCATTCATGAATGTTCTTACCCTATATAAAATGCACACAATTGATATCAATGTTAGATAGGATATAAGTGAAAACATTGCAATCCATAAAAATATGCTGGCTAGTTTCTATTTGGCCATTACAGAGAGGACAAACAACTTGAGTGTGAGAAGTAAACCTAGAAGTCTTATCCCTAGTTGGAAGACACTGCTGCAGAAATTTCCACATGAAATGTTGAACTTTCAAAGGAATCTTAGTTTTCCAAACTGATTTCCAATCAATAACATCACTGTTAAATGGCCTAGCTTGAGTAGAGTCTAAAATGGCTCTATAAGCCGTTTTAACAGAGAAGCTACCATTTTCAGCTGGTTTCCATCTAAGGATATCCTTTCCTTGAATGGGAATTCTAATATTTCTTATAGAAGTAACAGTTTCGCTATCAAATAAGGCTTCTAAGAGCATCTCCAATGGGTTGTGATGTGCTTCCTACGTGGTTGGATTAAGAATACATCCTTAGAAACAACATTTCCTGCATTTTAGGAAGTTTTAGAACGTAGAAAAAGATCTTCTCCAACTGATATAGTTGTTGAATATAACGTCAGCCAGTTGTATCTATCTTATTGGTCGGCCTTCTTTTTAAACTAAATATATTTATTCAACCTCAAAATCCAAGCATTTCATATTTCTCAAACTCTGTTTATCAGGAACAGATTAATTATGTTGATCCCGTGATTGTTTATATAAAAATATTGTAACATTATAGCTATTACGATGCTTAATTTTATTGTTCACGTATTAAGTACTAACCTGGTAAATCAATGAGATTTGGCTTATAAAAATCTCAAATAAGATTTCAGATATTTATATTAAAATTTTATATCTCCAAGTATGTCAGGTGTACTAATTACACCAAGATCATCTTTTCTGAATCAATGTTTCTTAATAAAACTGGTGTTTGTAGTTTAATAAATCAATGTTTGTCTCCATGATATATCCAATTCAGGGGAAGATACAAAGGAAGCTTCTTTTGATTTTTCATTTCAAAGTAAAAACTTAGAGGAACTTGTAATGGGTGTAAAAAATTGAGACGAATATTTGTTTGTCAGGGAGAAAAAAAGAGAGCCAAGTGAAGAAAACGATGAAGAAATGTGCTTCTTTTTATTTGATTTTAGTTCTCAAAAATTCTACATGTTTCAAATAATGATGACTTGGATTTCTCACATCCTTTAGGAGAACCTCTGAAACCAGAGGACGTCCTAGAGGTTGTGATAATAACTAACTTTCCACCTAATCTTCACAATGTAGATCACGTCTCCGTTGGAGGCTGTTTTTTTCTGAAAAAGTGGATAAATCTGATGTGGCCTAAATTTTAGGAAGCTGTTGTTGTCCCGTTGGAGATGCTCTAAGGTATTGATATTCCAACTATTTGTTGCAGGGTCTATTAACTGAGAGACAGTACTAACATTGGTAGAGATGAAATCAGATTTTGGTGGACCATTTATGGTGGCTATCCAGGTATCCTTCCATATACTAATATTTGTACCGTCTCCTATCTGCCAACAATAGAACTTTTTGATGATATCTAGCCCATCACATATGCCTTTCCAAACCCAAGATCCATTTCTAGAAAAGGCACAATTCAGAGGATTAAAACGATGGAAATACTTATGAAAAAGAAGAACAGCTCAAGGGGCTTCAGGGCCTTCAAGCATCTTCCAAGCTAATTTAGCTAGGAGTGCCTGATTTAGAACAACAGATTGCCTTATGTTCAAACCTCCCAAATCTTTTGGGAGAGCAACATGATTCCATTTTTTCTAAAAATACCTTTCTCACCTTTCTTTTTCTTCCACCAGAAATTTATTTGGATAACATCCATTTTCTCAATGATTTTTTTAGGCATAGGGAAAACAACCATATGATGGCTAGCAATAGTCCCTAAAACAGATTGTGTGAGAGTAGTTTTACCTGGTTGAGCAATGTATTTAGACTTCCATGGAGTAAGTCTTTCATCAATCCTTTCTAACAAAGGAGCAAAGGACTCAGCTTTGTTTTTCTGGAGCAAGAGTGGCACCCCTAGATATTTGTCCTGCAAAGCCATTCTTTTGATATTCAAAATATTTGAGATTTCAGTCTTAATATTGTT
The DNA here is from genome assembly GCA_023529315.1 of Papaver bracteatum. NCBI lineage: Eukaryota > Viridiplantae > Streptophyta > Magnoliopsida > Ranunculales > Papaveraceae > Papaver > Papaver bracteatum. Next base: position 38,710 of record JAJJWX010004788.1, on the reverse strand, counting down.
TGGAACTTTAGAACTAAAAGCTAATCCTGATTTCTGAAAATTCACAAACTGTCCAGAATATTTACTAAAACTATCTACGATACTAGCTATGTGTTTAGCTTCACAAGGTTTAGCTCTAGCAAATAATAAGCAATTATCAGGAAAGAATAAATGACTAACAATAGGGCTATTCTTGGAGACAGTACAACCATGTATTTTGTTATTTTTCTCAGCAGCAAAGAGATTTCTAGACAAAGATTCCATACAGAGTATAAAAAGATATGGCGATAATGGGTCACCCTGTCTTAAACATCTTTGAGGTTTGTACATATCACCTGGGGACCCATTCAAAAGGATTGAGGTAGAAATAGTGGTAATGCATTGGCTAACTAGGTCACACCAATCATTTGAGAAACCTAAGATTTTTAGGCTATCAATCACAAAATTCCACTTTATCCTATCAAAATCTTTACTCATATCTAGTTTTATGGCCATCCATCCTTTCATACTTTTTGTCTTTTTCATAGTTTCAATTAACTCATGAGACATTACAATATTATCATTTATTACCCTACCAGGAACAAAAGCAGATTGAAATGGAGAAATAAACTTGTTTAACAAAGGTTTTAATCTAGTGACAAGCAATTTGGATATTATCTTATAGCTTACATTACAAAGACTAATGGGTTTGAAGTCCACAACAGAAACATGACAATTCTTTTTAGGTATAAGAGCAGTAAAATTGTGATTAAGTTGCTTAATCAAGTGTTTTGAATTAAAGAAAGCTTGTACCATGTTCACTATATCTTCACCTATAGTTGGCCACATATTTTGATAGAATTCAGGTGGGAAGCCATCAGGTCCAAGGGTGGTCCATAGGTGCATGCTAAAGATAACATTTCTTATTTCATGATGAGTATGAGTAGAAATTAGCATAGAATTTTCATCATCAGTAATGCAAGGAAACACATTATTGAAATAATCATTAGAAACATGAGGAATAGTAGATCTGCTCATATTAAAGAAATGATCCTTGAGGTTATTAACTATTTCTTTTCTATCCGTAAGCCAAATCCCAATAGAATATTTTAGAGAATCTATATTACATCTTTTTTTTCCTAAAATTACCTTTTGATGGAAGTAGGTTGTGTTCCTTTCTCCATCATTTAGGTCTTGGTCTTTATTCCTTTGTCTCCAAAAGTCTTCCTCTATGTAATACCATTGATTTAATTTGCATTTAAGTTCCTCAATCATTGTATTATCATCAATGTTACTCCTCAGGGACAAACACTCTATTTGGTCTTTTATTTTGTTTATCTGAGTTGTTATGTTTCCAAAGCTAACATAGTTCGATTTCCTGACTACTAATTATCCAAATATCTTGTGACCCTAAAAGCATGAGAACCTTTACTACTAATTTTCCTGTTTTTCTCAATTATGTGCCTACAATTACTATCTCTGAACCAAGCTTTGTTTAGCCTAAATGGTTTATGAGTGTCATTCTGCATCTTAGAAGTAACTAGCATAATAGGGAAATTATCAGAAGCAAGAGGAATAAGATGATAAACAACACAAGTAGGATAAAGATTCAACCAGATATCATTTGCTAGAATTCTATCAAGCCTTTCCAGAATGAGGGCCTTTCCTTTCCTTCTATTTGTACAAGTGTAAGGATTTCCTATAAAATTTATGCTATGGAGGTCATTATTTCTTAAAAGATCAGTATTTTCATCTAGGACAGATTGATGAACAAGGTTTCCACCGTCTTTTTCATCTTGAGAAAGCACAAAATTTAAATAACCTGCAATAATCCAAGGTAAGTTTATTTGAGTAGAGATATTGTTCATGTAATCCCATTGTTATATTCTTACATCATGCTCAAGGGCACCATAGATGAAAGACACTAGGGATTGCTTAGATCTAGCATCTAGCTCAACAAGACACTGAATTATGTTTAGTTTGATTTCAGTAATTTGAAGATTTATACCATCCTTCCAAAGGAGACAAAGACCACCTGAAACACCTATTGAATCATGAAAGTATATGTTGGGGTACATGAGACCATATGTGTATTGTTTCATTTTATTATTAGTATTTTTAGTTTCTATTAAGAAAATAATGTCAGGATTATTTGATCTTATTGATTCCTTAAGATGTCTCCTAGTATCTCTATTTCCAAAACCACACTCATTCCAAAACAATATTTTCATATTGCAGGTATGATTATGTAAGACTGAATAAAAAAATTGGTTACTTGAAGGTAAAACAGAAGAAAATGAGATTTTTAAGAAGGTAAGATAAATATTTTTGGTTACCACATTCACCCCTGTAGTGCCACCAGATTGTTTATCCTTGCATGGGATTCTGGCTGTTGTTTGTCTCTCTGGTATGGCCTCATGATTTGTTACATAGTTTTCATTAATAGCTTGCTCAGTGCTTCCTTTCTCCCCTTCAATGAATCTTTGCCTTTTACCTAATCTAGCTTCATTATCATCCACCCCTATAGCAGTTTGAAGCTTCACCTGGACACCATCTTCAGGAGGAACAAAGGGGGCAGTCTTGATCATTATTCTAGTCATGGGCTTAGGAGTGATAACAGTGTTACCCATAGTTGGATGACTTTTTTTTATTTTCCCTATTCCACCAAAATGTAGTGGCTTAGTATGAAGAGCTTTGATATATTCTGCTGCATCTGGACAAACTGTCTTGCAATGGTTTATGATGAAACAATCTTTGCATAACTTATGGGGTTGTTTTTCATAGAAGAACTTTACCCACTTTGTTGTTCCCGCAGCAGTGATAGATAGAACTCCTCTTCTTAATGGAGTAGTGAGTTCAATTGTCACACAGACTTTAAAAGGAATCCCCTCAACTAGTATTGCATTAGATGGATCAATAGCAACAACTTCTCCTAGAAGCTTTCACATCTCTTCCACTGATCTAACATTCATATGCTCAGGCTGAAGGAATTTCAGTTGGATCCAGTACATTTGTTTTGTCTAATCCAGATTTTGGTAAATCAATCCTTGAAAGTAATCAAAAAGGATACACAGAAAACCATCAATATTCCATGGTCCCTCTTCTATTATTTTATCCACTGTCTTTTTGTTTTGCAGCTTGAAAATCATCACATTTGTATCAACTTCAATTATCCTAACCTCTTCTGGTGGAATAAAATTCCAAGTGATCTGAATATTCCTCTCCACAAGACCATAACCCATTCTATCTTCATGGATGATCTTTCCTATTAAACAGTAGTCCCATTCTCCACCTTCACCTTCCTCTCGAGTCATGTTCATCTTGATGTAAGATTATAGATTCATCAAGAGACTTTCGAGAGATAGAGTTAATTGCCTAAACTTCATAGCAAGATCAGACACTTGAGTATTAGAACTTGATTCAATAACACCTTTGGAATCGCTTTAGCAGCACCATTTCTTTAATTAAAGCGCAATGGAATTTAGGATGGATGAAGTTATATGATTTAGGGTTTATATAATATTTAGTAAAATTAGGGTTACCGAAATAACTAAGATATGATATCCCTGAGAATTAGGTAATGAGATATTTTTGGATGTAGTTGAAACGGAAATGGAAATCATATGAGCTGTAGTTGACCAGAATATGAGGGATAATCGAAATTCAAATTTGTAACGGGATTTCCTCTTACCATACCGGCGATTCACATAACTGACTCGTTCCTTAATTGAAACGAAGATAAACATCGCTTTTTCAATGAAAACTCCGTCAAATCTAGGGACTTCCAAAGAGAAAATGGCTTCAACAAGCACTAGAACAATAGCAACAAACACACTAATCACCATATGATACCAGGCCAATGCCATTTTTGGAAAAACAATCTGTAAACACAATGGGCGAAATTAGAAATCATTTAAGCATTTTAAAACGAAATGAAAAACGAAGTTGTAAATCAAAGGAAAAAAAAAACCAAAAGATTGAATCAATCAGTTAAGAACATGAGTTGGAGATAGAATATTTAATTCTGATTTGATTTTCTGATTATTGATTCATCGAAAGTGTTAGACAAGAATAAGATTTGAAAACTGAGTTAAATCGCTTTCTGCCCGATTTGCAGAGAAGAGAGAGAAAAGATAAAATAAGTAGTTGTTGTATGAGATCAGACTAACCTATCTTCTCCAGTCAATTGTAATCTAGTATGACCAATTTTTTTGACATTTTTCAGGAGTAAAAAAATACTGAATTAAATCATCATTCAATTGTTTAGTATCTCCTAGAATAAGATCAACAAGTTTTGTTCGGTCCCCGAGTTTTAACTTCAAAATTGTTAAAAAAAAACAAAGAATGTTGCAGCCATATATTTTCAAACCTCGTTAATAAATTGAAGTATTAATATCATAATCTATAATTGGGATATTGTGGTTAACACATCCATGTAACTCTTTGTTGCTGTCACTATTCCGTGACAAAGAACCTCAGGGATGGACCCAGAAATGTTTCTAAGGTAGAGTTGGAATATTAGTTACCAATGTGGTGGCCAAAAGCCGTCGCAATTTTTTTCTGAACAAATCACATAAGCAGTGCTTAACTACGGTCTTCCATGGAATACTATATTGATAGACATGTAAAATATCAAAAATGGGAAAAATTATTAAAAAATGGTGATTTGTTAAACAAATTTATGGTTTATAGGAAAATAAATTGATGAGATGAAAAAAAAAAATCATTCTTTGAACAAGATCATAGGCTAAAACTATACTGGCTAATCTCTAATATAAGGAGGGCTAAATACTAATTTTAACAAATTTTCCTAAAACTAAAATTCTTGGGCAAAAAAAGGGACGGGCTATAATCCCGGTCACTTTCAAAAAGTGAAAAAACACTTTTCCTGAAACGGATGGAGGACAAGTTTTCCCTTTTTGTGTTAAAAAAGAAAATTATATCATTGGACCTACCGTACTTGGTGACTCGCCAACTGTCAGTCATGCTTCGGCCACGGTTTTTCCAAAAAAGTCAATTTCATCCCAATTTGATAAAATTGAAAGGCAGTTTATCATTCTTTTTTAAAATCGATCTGATAATAATATATTAAGTAGTTCCTAACTGTTCTAAAAGAAGAATTAATTGGGGATATGGGAATTAATTGGGGATATGAATTACTTCCCCCAACCCATGGTGTGTGCTAAGGGGTGACTTTTGGTTATGAATATACTAAAATACCCTTCCCTCAAAATAAAAAAAAAACTTAAAATCAAAAAACAAAATCATATCCCCCATTTCCATCTCCACTTCTTCCCTCAAAATAAAAATTAAAAACTTAAAATCAAAAATCTAAATCATATCCCTCATTTCCATCTCCACTTCTTATTAATCTTATTTAGGGGTAGTGTTTTGAAACCCAAATATTCTCTATTCCCTTTCAAATTCTAAACTCTCCCCACTCTATATCAAATTCTCTTCACCTCACTTTGGAAACGAATTTTTTTTTATTCGGAAGTGATGAAGATCATGCTGAAAGTGATGATGACCATGCCGGAATTGATTCTCGAGCATGCCGGTATCATGTTCCGGCATATGGTCTTCATCAATTCCGGCATGGTTTTCATCACTTCCTTTTTGAATTTTTTCTGGTTTTAAAAATCTTGGTACCGGCATGGTCAGTTGATATGAAGACCATGCCGGTGTTTTTTTCTGGCATAGTTTTCATATTTATTTCCTATGCAGAAAAACAATACTGGCATGGTCTTCATATCAACTGACCATGCCGGCACCAAGCTTTTTAAAGCCAGGAAAATTCAAAATGGAAGTGAGGAATACCATGCCGGAATTGATGAAGACCATATGCTTGAATACCTGCAGACGGCATGCCCGATAATTTCCTATCAATGCCGGTAGTCAAGTGAAAAAAAAATCAACATTCGGATACTTTTCATTACTGTTCCGGATAGGTATTTAAGCAAAATACTATGCCGGAACAGGCACTGCACGCGCGAAAAAAGCTATTACCATGCCGGTACTGCTCAAAACCAGAAAAAAATCAACATTCGGAAGATCAAAACTAGGAAAAAAATCGTGGCAAACAATTTATGAACATTTCCAACAATTGCCGCCATGAGTTTTTGGTTGAATACCATGCCCGCACCAAGCTTTTTCAGCTGCAACAATGGTGGATTCAAAGAAAAAAAATCAATTTTTCAACCTCTTATTATCAGTAATTCTCTCATCACAATCATCTTCCCATTTTCAAAAAAAGAAATTCCTCTCAAATATTTTTTTCCCTCCTTCTACTCTCACCCAAACACAAATAAAAATACACACTAATTTATCCCCCAAATATTTAACATTTTACTAATTATACTTAATCACTAATCCTAATTAGTGGGGGCTAGATTAGGAATTAAAAAAAAATTACATAGGGGGTCACCCAGAATTGCTATTGGGACACCTATTTTGTCCCGTAGCTATATCCCCCAATTAATTCTCATATCCCCCAATTAATTCTTCTTCTAAAACTCCACTGATAACTGATTAAATTCAAGGAGTTCCAATTCCCTCTGTCTAAAATGTGGTCGGGCCATATATTTATCTTTATTTCTTGACACGTATATAACTGAAAAACATGCCCTTTCTAAATCCCTGTAAAACATTTATTTTTCTAGGAAAAGTAGGAAATTAAACTTTTTTTTAAGTTAAACAATTGTGCAATAAAACTGTTTTTAGACTTCATTTCCAATTTTATCATAGAATCTAATATCCAAGGGCTATAAAGTGAGCCCTTATAATAACTGGTAAAACAACGAAACACGAATTATAGATTAAACCAAGATCTAAAACTAGTTGGAGCCTTCATTTCTCCTCTGTAGCTGGTGCGATCATGAAAATTATAGGGGAAAATGGCACCACCAATTTTCTTTCCTCGAACTAATCATATAAAATGGTATTACATCGATATTCTTAGATGACGGCTAATGATGGAAATGTGACTTCTCCATTTTTTTGCAACTGCAACTAAACCTAACAGTGGAAATGCATGAGATGTTAAGTTTATATTTTTATTAAGTACAAGGACTAAGTAGAAAATAAAATATAAGGTAGGATGTAAAAAAATGGAAGGATAAAGAAAAATAAAAAAGCATATCTTTATTTTCTTAAAATTTTGTTTAGAGATGCTTCCATATTTATGATTTAATATCCAACGGCTGAAATGTGAGCCCTTATAGAAGCCTTCATGAGGGTAACCTTGTCACAGCATGACTCTTATATCATATGTATCAACATGTAAAGAGAGGACACATACTTCAAGTATGTGGCCATACCACATGATAACCGCTCTATAATTTGTCTTCAATATCTTTAAATTAAAAATTAAATTGAATAGAACGGATATATACGTTTCTAATAGTAAAAACAAAGAATGTTGCTAATGCTTATACCGTCCCTACGAGTCCGAATTTGTGCACACTCCTTAACGAGTGTGCACGTAACATTTCAATCTCCACCATTAATTTAATGTAGGGATTTATATAATGAGGATCGAGATTATAAATATGGAGGGTAATTGAGCCATCAGTTAAATAATCAATCAATCTAAACACATTTCAAGTCTCTCTCTCCTCATTTTCACCGATTGAGAGCTCCCTACCTGAAAAATTCTTACTCGCTCAGATCCGCTCCTTTGGAGTTGGTCGAGCAAATCCAAACCTTCCTAAATCTCTCCTAACTTTGTTCACCACCATCACTATTCGATTGCTAGTTTTCCTTTTTAAGTTTGAAGTTTTTTTTGGATCTAGTTATGCTTTTGTCTGCTTTTAAAGGGTTATACTAGATTTCAAATCGGTGGGTGCTTGCTTTTCTTGTATTGATGCCGATTAAGAGAAGGGTAAGGGTTAGTTTTGCTATCAAGAACAAAAGCTATAGAATCAAAAAGTGAAACATCAAATACAGCAACAACAACACTAGGAACATCATCAATATCAAGATCAAGATCGTCAACAACTCCATCAACTGCAACAATAATGTTTACCAAGACTCCCATGCCGATTCAGAATGATTACAATTGATTTCTACCGATCCAGAAGACCTTTGTTACTTTAGTTACCGTTTATTAGTTTACCCTAGTTTTAGATTTAGATGTTGTTACAAAAAACCTTGGTTGGAACTTTTCAAGATTCCATTGTTGTTTTGTGTAGTGATGCAAATGAGTTTGGTTTGTATCAAACAAAACAAGTTTGGCCTTTTGACGTGGAAGTTAGTAAAAAACCCTGGTTAGATCTTTTTGAGATTCCATTGCAACCATGTGTAGTGATGCAAATTAGTTTTGATTTGTTTCAAACAAAACTAAGTTTCCTTTATGGTGTGGTTTTGTTCTCTTGGAACTATGATTTGGCTGAAGAAATTGTAATGGTAAAGGTTTTAGTCAAGAATTGGGGAAAAATTTGAATTTTGATGATTGTATGATGATATCGTCAAACTCTGTAATGTGTAAGATTCTGATTTTCAAATCGGCTGAATTAATATAATTAGGGCTTTTCTATAAAAATAAATAAAAATAATAATCAATCAATCAGAAGGATATGTAAAATATACACTCTTTAGAGGAGTGTGAACAAATTTGGACTCCCGTCCCTACTATTAACTGTAGTAAGATATTAAATTTTAGAGAAATTGTGTCAATTGCCCAAAATACTTATGAAAATTGGTTCTAATGAACGAGTAAAAATTAGTATGGGTGAAATGGACACAATAAAAATAACAAGAATGAATCTAGATTCATCCTGGCTTAAACTTAAAAAATATCGAGGGTGAAACTGGATGTATCATGATGTAAATTAAAAAAAAAATTGAAAATTGGTAGGATGAAACTGTTTACACCCTGACTATTTTTTCATTCTCGTCCATTTAAACAGTATCAAATTCTACATGTCTTTTTCACCCAAGAATCGTCATTATTGGGTTAATTGACCAATTTTGTGTAAAAATTTTAGTTTAAGTTTGATCCGATCAAATCGGTTCGAGTTTTCGGTCGGCAACCATAGTGTACACGGTCATCTAGTGTTAAATGTAACCCCTATCGGACATCACACACCTTGGTTGCTATATTAATGATAATCAGTCATTTGTTATATGAGCCTCTTCCTGTATGCATGCAACGAATCAAGTAGCTCAAGTAATTCAAAGAATCACCCGTCATTGCTTGGGATAATGAAGATATCCTGCTAGATGCCATTGAAAGTTTAAAACACATTCCACAATGGAAAATTTGCTATATTCCCAGAATTTGTAATTAACCTGCTGATGAATAGGCTGGTTTCATGTACAATTTACACATGAAACCAGCCTATTATATAAGAACAGAGGGAGTATTAAACTAGATCTTAATTCGTGCCATAACGGCACGTGATGTTTTGTCTCTAATACGATATTGTTCACATTCCACTTGTTTCATTTTATTCTTGAGTAATCATTTTGATATTCAAATAGGTTTTAGAAAGAAAATGGGTTACCTGATCTTTTTATTTTTTACTTAAGCAAGTTATTCCAATTTATTATCTGGACGGAGAAATAATGTTGTGCCAACATGAAAATAAAATAAAAAATACAAAAATAAATTTTTTCCCATTTATTGTTCCATCATACCATAATTTCAAACTTCAAAAATAATATTTCATCTAACAAAGTACATATACCTAAACTTCCAATCCAACTACATGATGTTTATGAATACATTTGTTCAAATTATTGATAACTATGGCTCTAAGGAGTGAAGCAAAAACCCATAATATTTCCCTACTATAGATAAACACTATTTATTTATTTTTTGTAAATGTGAGAGTTATAAAAATGAAGAACCCTTGGCTATTGGAAGGCTGAGATATACACATGTGAGTTGAAAAAATAAACTTATAATAGTAAATCAAAACATATGTAAGATTCTTTCTCAATCATAGTGCATGAATGACGTTCTCACATCTAGTAATTTGGAGTTTTAAAGAGCATATTCATATTGATATTTGTATCTACATAAATTCAACTAACCTTCCGAAGAAAAATTATTAGTTTCAAGGTAGCTACACACAAACTTCTATCGCCTTCAATGTATACAATACACATTGGGTTTAATCGTACTTGAGATTAAACAAATACCCCAACATTAGTCAAATAATGTCTACAAATACGGGATCGAAACAAAGTGCTAACGGGAAAAATGAGAGACTAATATCAGGTCTGCAAAGAAAAATACCCTATATGTATCAAAGTTTGTTAACCAAACATGTATTCAAATTGAAAAGTCGTCAACTTAACACAAAAATATAAAAGAACCCAAGTTAAATCAATACTTGCACAAACAAAACTTATAAGAGAATTTTTTAATTATTAAATACCTTTAAAATCACTATTAGATATTTAATTGCATGCCTCGTTAAAAACTACGGTAGGACGAAATCACCAGATTAATCTGTAGAAATTTCACTGGATATGTTGAAATTCAGAGAAGTTTACACTGGTGGTGATGCGTTCCATCTAAGTGTTGTTCGATTGATTATTTTTTTTTTAGAAGGTTTCGGTTTTCGTTGGAGAAACTGAGAGGGAGCGTTTCATTATATTCATTCATTATCATTCAGAAATTAAAGACCAACTCGCCCTCTACTTACGGGATCTCAATACAACCTTAGATTTATCTATTGGACGGAGAAACCTTGATACTAAATATGTAGTTTTTAATGTTATTTATTATATAACGTGACATCCAGATGTTTTTTTTCTTCTTCTTCTTAATTTTCATGTATTTTAACCGAGTTTATATTAGCATTAAGACGATCATCCACATTTCTAATTTATAGTGTTATCCTTTTGTAGCAGCACATAATTAACATAGTCAATTACTACTCACCAAAACCGGCCAGTACCACAAACCACCATATATCTCTTCTTTCTCCACCACCACCATTTTCCATCCCTCATAGAATATTGGGCACACTTATAACTTTTAATCCCACATGTCATGTATAAAGTTTAGATTTAGCAAACTTAGGTTGTCAATGAATTTATTCAACTATATGTTTTTTGTTAATACTGAAAATCATGCGTACTAACGGTTACCAAAGATAGCAGTGATACCAAAAATAACCATTTTGTCTTATATATATGATTTGGTATCATCCCAAAAGTATTTGTTATCCGCCTTTTTTGATCGTGTCAAAAACAACCAACTATACTTTTTACAATACAATGTTACCCGTCATGTATTTTTTATTATTATTTTTGATTCAAAAAGAAAAACCAATACCACCGCCATTAAAACCATCCAACGCCACTATTTCTTCCACCAAAACTAATGTTACCTCCTCCACCACTTAGTAAGACCTTCCACCGCTTCCACCACTTACTTCTTCCTCTACTACCACCACCACCACTAATATCTATTGAAATAAGTTTTGTCAAAATTATTATTTATTGATGTAGATATGTATTAATATTAATTAACAGATATTTATGATGTAAAATTAATAAATCATTTATCATGAGAAATTAATGAGACATCAATTAATAAAACACTTATACTAATTAATATTTAAGTTGAACAAACCATAACCATAGATTTATCTTCTCTCTAGACAAATCACTTATACTAATTAATAAAATTCTTATACTAATTAATATTTAAGTTGAACAAACAACCACTGTTGATTTATCTTTTCTATCAATTCCAACCAAGGTGGAACAATGGTTAGAGGCCACTCTTATGAAACAATAGGTTATGAGTTCGAACCTCCCTATTATAATTTTTGAAATTCCATATCTTGACTTGAGTATTCATTTTTAATTCATAATATTGGAATGAACACCACGTGTGCGACTTGTAGGGTGTGGCACGGAGAACCACAGCCTTTGATTTATCTTTGCCAAGGATAAATCCTGACCACCACTCAAATAGAAAAAGTTAGCTAAACTCTGCTTTATACTATTGATAGCAGATTTATGGCCGCTTTGCAAATTTTAATTAAATCATCAGGTGAAATTTATGTTAAGATATCCTAATGTATACTAGTAAGAACACATGTACGATGCACATGCTTGAATTTTTATTCATCCAACAATAATAAATTTGAGAGCCATGAATTTTTTTCCTAAAACAAAAATTTACTATTCTTATTTGAACTCGTTACGTAGATGATTGAAAGAGATTTTTCAAATATATAAATTTTAAAAAAATCCGGTGTATATTTTAAAAGATATTAATTTTTTTAAATTTTTGATCTATTTTTAAAAAAATGGTATTTATGTAAATATATAAAAAATAGGGACAACTAAGTAATTTAGGGAGTCTCCAACCAAAAAGAGCTCTTTTCTTTATATTAGTATAAGATAAGATGGGGTCTTGCGGTGGATATATGGGTTACGAACTAGATTTCCGTCGTAGAACAATTTAACGGTCCAAGGAAAAGAATTGCCAAAAATATAAAATCTATCACGTGATTCAAAATATGTCCAATTGTTCAAAATTTGTTTCATGGCATAATAACCTTCCTAAATTGGGGCCTATAGGACTTAATTGGGGCCTATAGGTACATGAAAAAATAGGGTCATTAAGAAGTAAAATGAAAAACCCCTTATCCAATTATTTTTTTAATGGCTAATTTATCCCTGATTAATTAGTGTTGATCCGGATAATTAATAGATGTTTAGTCAAATTAATCTTAAAATCAACTAAGGTTAGTGCATCATCAAAAACTGAAAAAATTTGAATTTTTTTTAAGAACACCAACCAAGAATCGGTTTATGTTCACATCAGTATCAACCGATTGTAATATCAAAAACATACAGAGATTTTTTGAAACTAGCTTCTACCTAGAATCGGTTTATATGGACATGAAAATCAACCGATTATCCATAATCGGTTTATATTGGCATGAACGTAAACCGATTGTGGGTAAATTTTCTCTTTTTATCTCATGAATTATGTGTTGTTATACATCAAATAAAATCAAAATTAATTCTATACCCGAGTTAATAAAATGAAATCGAGTATGATTTCATACTCAATTTATGATCGAGTATTCACTGGAAAAAAAATGGGTTAAGCATAATCGGTTTACACGATACATATGTAAAAAACGATTCCTGACATTGCACAACAGGAATCGGTTTATAAGAATGCTCATGTAATCCGATTCTAACAAAAAAAAAGATACAGAAAAATTGAGAACAACAATCGGTTTACTCGACACACATAAAATCCGATTCTAACATTATACATCAACAATCGGTTTTTATAAGTGCTAATGTAATCCGATTCTTGTTCAAATTTCTCGAACCAGAATACATATCAAGGACAATCAGTCTTTGTTGACATGAACATAAACTGTTTCTATTTGCAATCATATCACATATACATTAACGTTAACCGATTCTGATAAACCAGGAAAATTTGATTTCAAAATTTTCAATTTTTGAGTAATTTTATGTTACTAAAACCTAGTTTATAGGATTGGGTTGAGAAGAAAAGAAGAAGAATCAGTTTAAGTGGAGATAGAAATGAATTTGATTTTGATTTTAGTTTTTATGATTTTAGTTTTTAAATTTTATGATTTTAGTTTTTAATTTTATGATTAGGATTTGATGAGGACAAATTAGTAGTATTAATATTTGATAGAGGGTAAAATGGCATTTTCATCAAACTGAGACACCCCTTATCATTTTCTAGGGGTGGATGAAAAATCCATAGGCCCCAATTAAATCCTATAGGCCCCAATTTAGGAAGAACGCGCAATTGGGGGATATCCAAACTAATTGGGGGATATAGCTAGAGGACAAAATTGGTGTCCCAATAGCAATTCTGGGTGACCCCCTATGTAATTATTTTTTTAATTCCTAATCTAGCCCTGACTAATCCTAATTAGTGAATAATTATAATTAGTAAAAATGTTAAGTATTTGGGGGATATATTAGTTTGATTTTTTATTTTAATTTGTGTGAGTGAGGAGTTGAAGTAGGGGAAAAAAAATTGAGTGGAATTTTTTTTTTTTTGAAAATGGAAGATGATTGTGATGAGAGAATTGCAGCAGCTGAATCTTTAGCTCAACTACAACAACAATCACATGTTCAATCTTCGGTGTATGATAATAACTCACAATTAGAGTTATATGATGAACCAACACCCTTGAATCATGAACACGATGAACATGAAGTGTTGTTTGAAGAACCAACCCAAGAAAGTAAACATGTTCAGCATACAAGCAACCCCAACACACAGGTAATGCTTCAAAGAGGTCGAAAATTTGATTTTTCTTTTTCAAACCGCCATTATTTTTCTGAAAAAGCTTAGTACCGGCACACCCGTAGTATGAATACTACACCGGAACTAGCAATACCGGCGTGGTATTCATATAATACGCATGCCGGTACAATATATCCCCCATTTTAAACACGTTCCCGGCGTTGTGTTCCAACTCCATTTAATGCCGGTACAATATATACCCCGTTTCAAAATATTTTCCGGCGTGGTTTTCATAGTTTTGTCCAATAAATATTTTTGGTTACCATTTCACCCCCGTAGTGCCACCAGATTGTTTATCCTTGCATGGGATTCTGGATGTTGTTTGTCTCTCTGGTATGGCCTCATGATTTGTTACATAGTTTTCATTAATAGCTTGCTCAGTGCTTCCTTTCTCCCCTTCAATGAATCTTTGCCTTTTACCTAATCTAGCTTCATTATCATCCACCCCTATAGCAGTTTGAAGCTTCACCTGGACACCATCTTCAGGAGGAACAAAGGGGGGCAGTCTTGATCATTATTCTAGTCATGGGCTTAGGAGTGATAACAGTGTTACCCATAGTTGGATGACTTTTTTTTATTTTCCCTATTCCACCAAAATGTAGTGGCTTAGTATGAAGAGCTTTGATATATTCTGCTGCATCTGGACAAACTGTCTTGCAATGGTTTATGATGAAACAATCTTTGCATAACTTATGGGGTTGTTTTTCATAGAAGAACTTTACCCACTTTGTTGTTCCCGCAGCAGTGATAGATAGAACTCCTCTTCTTAATGGAGTAGTGAGTTCAATTGTCACACAGACTTTAAAAGGAATCCCCTCAACTAGTATTTCATTAGATGGATCAATAGCAACAACTTCTCCTAGAAGCTTTCACATCTCTTCCACTGATCTAACATTCATATGCTCAGGCTGAAGGAATTTCATTGGATCCAAGACATTTGTTTTGTCTAATCCAGATTTTGGTAAATCAATCCTTGAAAGTAATCAAAAAGGATACACAGAAAACCATCAATATTCCATGGTCCCTCTTCTATTATTTTATCCACTATCTTTTTGTTTTGCAGCTTGAAAATCCTCACATTTGTATCAACTTCAATTATCCTAACCTCTTCTGGTGGAATAAAATTCCAAGTGATCTGAATATTCCTCTCCACAGCACCATAACCCATTCTATCTTCATGGATGATCTTTCCTATTAAACAGTAGTCCCATTCTCCACCTTCACCTTCCTCTGAGTCATGTTCATCTTGATGTAAGATTATAGATTCATCAGCAGCTTTCAGAGATAGTGTTAATTGCCTAAACTTCATAGCAAGATCAGACACTTGATGTTAGAACTTGATTCAATAACACCTTTGGAACTGCTTGCAGCCATTTCTTTAATTAAAGCGCAATGGAATTTAGGATGGATGAAGTTATATGATTTAGGGTTTATATAATATTTAGTAAAATTAGGGTTACCGGAAATAACTAAGATATGATATCCCTGAGAATTAGGTAATGAGATATTTTTGGATGTAGTTGAAACGGAAATGGAAATCATATGAGTTGTAGTTGACCAGAATATGAGGGATAATCGAAATTCAAATTTGTAACGGGATTTCCTCTTACCATACCGGCGATTCACATAACTAAATCGTTCCTTAATTGAAACGAAGATAAACATCGCTTTTTCAATGAAAACTCCGTCAAATCTGGGGACTTCCAAAGAGAAAATGGCTTCAACAAGCACTAGAACAATAGCAACAAACACACTAATCACCATATGATACCAGGCCAATGCCATTTTTGGAAAAACAATCTGTAAACACAATGGGCGAAATTAGAAATCATTTAAGCATTTTAAAACGAAATGAAAAACGAAGTTGTAAATCAAAGGAAAAAAAAAAACCAAAAGATTGAATCAATCAGTTAAGAACATGAGTTGGAGATAGAATATTTAATCCTGATTTGATTTTCTGATTATTGATTCATCGAAAGTGTTAGACAAGAATAAGATTTGAAAACTGAGTTAAATCGCTTTCTGCCCGATTTGCAGAGAAGAGAGAGAAAAGATAAAATAAGTAGTTGTTGTATGAGATCAGACTAACCTATCTTCTCCAGTCAATTGTAATCTAGTATGACCAATTTTTTTGACATTTTTCAGGAGTAAAAAAGTACTGAATTAAATCATCATTCAATTGTTTAGTATCTCCTAGAATAAGATCAACAAGTTTTGTTCGGTCCCCGAGTTTTAACTTCAAAATTGTTAAAAAAAACAAAGAATGTTGCAGCCATATATTTTCAAACCTCGTTAATAAATTGAAGTATTAATATCATAATCTATAATTGGGATATTGTGGTTAACACATCCATGTAACTCTTTGTTGCTGTCACTATTCCGGTGACAGTGAACCTCAGGGATGGACCCAGAAATGTTTCTAAGGTAGAGTTGGAATATTAGTTACCAATGTGGTGGCCAAAAGCCGTCGCAATTTTTTTCTGAACAAATCACATAAGCAGTGCTTAACTACGGTCTTCCATGGAATACTATATTGATAGACATGTAAAATATCAAAAATGGGAAAAATTATTAAAAAATGGTGATTTGTTAAACAAATTTATGGTTTATAGGAAAATAAATTGATGAGATGAAAAAAAAAATCATTCTTTGAACAAGATCATAGGCTAAAACTATACTGGCTAATCTCTAATATAAGGAGGGCTAAATACTAATTTTAACAAATTTTCCTAAAACTAAAATTCTTGGGCAAAAAAAGGGACGGGCTATAATCCCGGTTTACCCCTGAAAAAATGAAAGTAACACTTTTCCTGAAACGGATGGAGGACAAGTTTTCCTTTTTGTGTTAAAAAAGAAAATTATATCATTGGACCTACCGTACTTGGTGACTCGCCAACTGTCAGTCATGCTTCGGCCACGGTTTTTCCAAAAAAGTCAATTTCATCCCAATTTGATAAAATTGAAAGGCAGTTTATCACCTAGTTAGCAATTCGGCGAATGATTCGCGAATTATTCGCGAATCCGTCCGAATCGTCCGAATCCGTTGCATTCGGCCGAACTATTCAAAGTCCGAACAGGTTACGCGCATTATATGGGGTTTCCGAATTATTCGCGAATAATTCGGATTCGTGTACGATTCGGCGAATCGATTCGGACAGCTAACTAGGCGATTCGGACAGGTGACTCGGCGATTCGACAGGTGACTCGGCGATTCGAACAGTGACTCGGCGATTCGAACTCATTTAAGTGTTTTTTTGAGAGTTATTAAAAAGAAGTTGGGGGTGGGGATTGAACCCATGACCTCTTACTTGCTAATTAAGGCTCAAACCATTGAGCTATTTGCTTGTTTGTGTCTATTCTTAATGTATTATCTATATAATACAATAAAATTGGTTTAAATCATTTTTTCAACTCAATAAAACCTTAAAAATATATTTTTTATTAATTTGATGTAACCCGAATTTTCCGTACCGAACTTATATTTCTAAAACGAATTATAGACGTACGTATCCGTTCCGAACTACACTCCGAACACCGAACCGTTGACCGACTTTTTGACCGAATCCGACCTATCCAAATCCGTAAAATTCCCGAACGTATGCCGTCCCGAACTCCTCTCCGTACCCCGTATTGCTAACTAGGGTTTATCATTCTTTTTTAAAATCGATCTGATAATAATATATTAAGTAGTTCCTAACTGTTCTAAAAGAAGAATTAATTGGGGGATATGGGAATTAATTGGGGGATATGAATTACTTCCCCCAACCCATGGTGTGTGCTAAGGGGTCACTTTTGGTTATGAATATACTAAAATACCCTTCCCTCAAAATAAAAAAAAAAACTTAAAATAAAAAAACAAAATCATATCCCCCATTTCCATCTCCACTTCTTCCCTCAAAATAAAAATTAAAAACTTAAAATCAAAAATCTAAATCATATCCCTCATTTCCATCTCCACTTCTTATTAATCTTATTTAGGGGTAGTGTTTTGAAACCCAAATATTCTCTATTCCCTTTCAAATTCTAAACTCTCCCCACTCTATATCAAATTCTCTTCACCTCACTTTGGAAACGAATTTTTTTTTTATTCGGAAGTGATGAAGATCATGCTGAAAGTGATGATGACCATGCTGGAATTGATTCTCGAGCATGCCGGTATCATGTTCCGGCATATGGTCTTCATCAATTCCGGCATGGTTTTCATCACTTCCTTTTTGAATTTTTTCTGGTTTTAAAAATCTTGGTACCGGCATTGTCAGTTGATATGAAGACCATGCCGGTGTTTTTTTTCTGGCATAGTTTTCATATTTATTTCCTATGCAGAAAAACAATACCGGCATGGTCTTCATATCAACTGACCATGCCGGCACCAAGCTTTTTAAAGCCAGGAAAAATTCAAAATGAAAGTGAGGAATACCATGCCGGAATTGATGAAGACCATATGCCGGAACACGGTACCGGCATGCCCGATAATTTCCTATCAATGCCGGTAGTCAAGTGAAAAAAAATATCAACATTCTGGATACTTTTCATTCTGTTCCGGCATAGGTATTTAAGCAAAATACTATGCCGGAACAGGTACCGGCACGCGCGAAAAAGCTATTACCATGCCGGTACCTGTTCAAAACCAGAAAAAATCAACATTCGGAAGATCAAAACCAGGAAAAAAATCGTGGCAAACAATTTATGAACATTTCCAACAATTGCCGCCATGAGTTTTTGGTTGAATACCATGCCCGCACCAAGCTTTTTCAGCTGCAACAATGGTGGATTCAAAGAAAAAAAAATCAATTTTTCAACCTCTTATTATCAGTAATTCTCTCATCACAATCATCTTCCCATTTTCAAAAAAAAAAAATTCCTCTCAAATATTTTTTTCCCTCCTTCTACTCTCACCCAAACACAAATAAAAATACACACTAATTTATCCCCCAAATACTTAACATTTTACTAATTATACTTAATCACTAATCCTAATTAGTGGGGGCTAGATTAGGAATTAAAAAAAAAATTACATAGGGGTCACCCAGAATTGCTATTGGGACACCTATTTTGTCCCGTAGCTATATCCCCCAATTAATTCTTCTTCTAAAACTCCACTGACAACTGATTAAATTCAAGGAGTTCCAATTCCCTCTGTCTAAAATGTGGTCGGGCCATATATTTATCTTTATTTCTTGACACGTATATAACTGAAAAACATGCCCTTTCTAAATCCCCGTAAAACATTTATTTTTCTAGGAAAAGTAGGAAATTAAACTTTTTTTTAAGTTAAACAATTGTGCAATAAAACTGTTTTTAGACTTCATTTCCAATTTTATCATAGAATCTAATATCCAAGGGCTATAAAGTGAGCCCTTATAATAACTGGTAAAACAACGAAACACGAATTATAGATTAAACCAAGATCTAAAACTAGTTGGAGCCTTCATTTCTCCTCTGTAGCTGGTGCGATCATGAAAATTATAGGGGAAAATGGCACCACCAATTTTCTTTCCTCGAACTAATCATATAAAATGGTATTACATCGATATTCTTAGATGACGGCTAATGATGGAAATGTGACTTCTCCATTTTTTTGCAACTGCAACTAAACCTAACAGTGGAAATGCATGAGATGTTAAGTTTATATTTTTATTAAGTACAAGGACTAAGTAGAAAATAAAATATAAGGTAGGATGTAAAAAAATGGAAGGATAAAGAAAAAGAAAAAAGCATATCTTTATTTTCTTAAAATTTTATTTAGAGATGCTTCCATATTTATGATTTAATATCCAACGGCTGAAATGTGAGCCCTTATAGAAGCCTTCATGAGGGTAACCTTGTCACAGCATGACTCTTATATCATATGTATCAACATGTAAAGAGAGGACACATACTTCAAGTATGTGGCCATACCACATGATAACCGCTCTATAATTTGTCTTCAATATCTTTAAATTAAAAATTAAATTGAATAGAACGGATATATACATTTCTAATAGTAAAAACAAAGAATGTTGCTAATGCTTATACCGTCCCTACGAGTCCGAATTTGTGCACACTCCTTAACGAGTGTGCACGTAACATTTCAATCTCCACCATTAATTTAATGTAGGGATTTATATAACGAGGATCGAGATTATAAATATGGAGGGTAATTGAGCCATCAGTTAAATAATCAATCAATCTAAACACATTTCAAGTCTCTCTCTCCTCAATTTTCACCGATTGAGAGCTCCCCGGCCTGAAAAATTCTTCTGCTCAGATCCGCTCCTTTGGAGTTGGTCGGAGCAAATCCAAACCTTCCTAAATCTCTCCTAACTTTGTTCACCACCATCACTATTCGATTGCTAGTTTTCCTTTTTAAGTTTGAAGTTTTTTTTGGATCTAGTTATGCTTTTGTCTGCTTTTAAAGGGTTATACTAGATTTCAAATCGGTGGGTGCTTGCTTTTCTTGTATTGATGCCGATTAAGAGAAGGGTAAGGGTTAGTTTTGCTATCAAGAACAAAAGCTATAGAATCAAAAAGTGAAACATCAAATACAGCAACAACAACACTAGGAACATCATCAATATCAAGATCAAGATCGTCAACAACTCCATCAACTGCAACAATAATGTTTACCAAGAGTCCCATGCCGATTCAGAACGATTACAATTGATTTCTACCGATCCAGAAGACCTTTGTTACTTTAGTTACCGTTTATTAGTTTACCCTAGTTTTAGATTTAGATGTTGTTACAAAAAACCTTGGTTGGAACTTTTCAAGATTCCATTGTTGTTTTGTGTAGTGATGCAAATGAGTTTGGTTTGTATCAAACAAAACAAGTTTGGCCTTTTGACGTGGAAGTTAGTAAAAAACCCTGGTTAGATCTTTTTGAGATTCCATTGCAACCATGTGTAGTGATGCAAATTAGTTTTGATTTGTTTCAAACAAAACTAAGTTTCCTTTATGGTGTGGTTTTGTTCTCTTGGAACTATGATTTGGCTGAAGAAATTGTAATGGTAAAGGTTTTAGTCAAGAATTGGGGAAAAATTTGAATTTTGATGATTGTATGATGATATCGTCAAACTCTGTAATGTGTAAGATTCTGATTTTCAAATCGGCTGAATTAATATAATTAGGGCTTTTCTATAAAAATAAATAAAAATAATAATCAATCAATCAGAAGGATATGTAAAATATACACTCTTTAGAGGAGTGTGAACAAATTTGGACTCCCGTCCCTACTATTAACTGTAGTAAGATATTAAATTTTAGAGAAATTGTGTCAATTGCCCAAAATACTTATGAAAATTGGTTCTAATGAACGAGTAAAAATTAGTATGGGTGAAATGGACACAATAAAAATAACAAGAATGAATCTAGATTCATTCTGGAAAAACTTAAAAAATATCGAGGGTGAAACTGGATGTATCATGATGTAAATTAAAAAAAAAATTGAAAATTGGTAGGATGAAACTGTTTACACCCTGACTATTTTTTCATTCTCGTCCATTTAAACAGTATCAAATTCTACATGTCTTTTTCACCCAAGAATCGTCATTATTGGGTTAATTGACCAATTTTGTGTAAAAATTTTAGTTTAAGTTTGATCCGATCAAATCGGTTCGAGTTTTCGGTCGGCAACCATAGTGTACACGGTCATCTAGTGTTAAATGTAACCCCTATCGGACATCACACACCTTGGTTGCTATATTAATGATAATCAGTCATTTGTTATATGAGCCTCTTCCTGTATGCATGCAACGAATCAAGTAGCTCAAGTAATTCAAAGAATCACCCGTCATTGCTTGGGATAATGAAGATATCCTGCTAGATGCCATTGAAAGTTTAAAACACATTCCACAATGGAAAATTTGCTATATTCCCAGAATTTGTAATTAACCTGCTGATGAATAGGCTGGTTTCATGTACAATTTACACATGAAATCAGCCTATTATATAAGAACAGAGGGAGTATTAAACTAGATCTTAATCCGTGCCATAACGGCACGTGATGTTTTGTCTCTAATACGATATTGTTCACATTCCACTTGTTTCATTTTATTCGTGAGTAATTATTTTGATATTCAAATAGGTTTTAGAAAGAAAATGGGTTACCTGATCTTTTTATTTTTTACTTAAGCATGTTATTCCAATTTATTATCTGGACGGAGAAATAATGTTGTGCCAACATGAAAATAAAATAAAAAATACAGTAAATAAATTTTTTTCCCATTTATTGTTCCATCATACCATAATTTCAAACTTCAAAAATAATATTTCATCTAACAGTACATATACCTAAACTTCCAATCCAACTCCATGATGTTTATGAATACATTTGTTCCGAAATTATTGATAACTATGGCTCTAAGGAGTGAAGCAAAAACCCATAATATTTCCCTACTATAGATAAACACTATTTATTTATTTTTTGTAAATGTGAGAGTTATAAAAATGAAGAACCCTTGGCTATTGGAAGGCTGAGATATACACATGTGAGTTGAAAAAATAAACTTATAATAGTAAATCAAAACATATGTAAGATTCTTTCTCAATCATAGTGCATGAATGACGTTCTCACATCTAGTAATTTGGAGTTTTAAAGAGCATATTCATATTGATATTTGTATCTACATAAATTCAACTAACCTTCCGAAGAAAAATTATTAGTTTCAAGGTAGCGCTGACACAAACTTCTGTCGCCTTCAATGTATACAATACACATTGGGTTTAATCGTACTTGAGATTAAACAAATACCCCAACATTAGTCAAATAATGTCTACAAATACGGGATCGAAACAAAGTGCTAACGGGAAAAATGAGAGACTAATATCAGGTCTGCAAAGAAAAATACCCTATATGTATCAAAGTTTGTTAACCAAACATGTATTCAAATTGAAAAGTCGTCAACTTAACACAAAAATATAAAAGAACCCAAGTTAAATCAATACTTGCACAAACAAAACTTATAAGAGAATTTTTTAATTATTAAATACCTTTAAAATCACTATTAGATATTTAATTGCATGCCTCGTTAAAAACTACGGTAGGACGAAATCACCAGATT
The DNA here is from genome assembly GCA_023529315.1 of Papaver bracteatum. Taxonomy (NCBI): domain Eukaryota; kingdom Viridiplantae; phylum Streptophyta; class Magnoliopsida; order Ranunculales; family Papaveraceae; genus Papaver; species Papaver bracteatum. Next base: position 15,436 of record JAJJWX010004788.1, on the reverse strand, counting down.
AATCTGTAGAAATTTCACTGGATATGTTGAAATTCAGAGAAGTTTACACTGGTGGTGATGCGTTCCATCTAAGTGTTGTTCGATTGATTATTTTTTTTAGAAGGTTTCGGTTTTCGTTGGAGAAACTGAGAGGGAGCGTTTCATTATATTCATTCATTATCATTCAGAAATTAAAGACCAACTCGCCCTCTACTTACGGGATCTCAATACAACCTTAGATTTATCTATTGGACGGAGAAACCTTGATACTAAATATGTAGTTTTTAATGTTATTTATTATATAACGTGACATCCAGATGTTTTTTTTCTTCTTCTTCTTAATTTTCATGTATTTTAACCGAGTTTATATTAGCATTAAGACGATCAACCACATTTCTAATTTATAGTGTTATCCTTTTGTAGCAGCACATAATTAACATAGTCAATTACTACTCACCAAAACCGGCCAGTACCACAAACCACCATATATCTCTTCTTTCTCCACCACCACCATTTTCCATCCCTCGTAGAATATTGGGCACACTTATAACTTTTAATCCCACATGTCATGTATAAAGTTTAGATTTAGCAAACTTAGGTTGTCAATGAATTTATTCAACTATATGTTTTTTGTTAATACTGAAAATCATGCGTACGAACGGTTACCAAAGATAGCAGTGGTACCAAAAATAACCATTTTGTCTTATATATATGATTTGGTATCATCCCAAAAGTATTTGTTATCCGCCTTTTTTGATCGTGTCAAAAACAACCAACTATACTTTTTACAATACAATGTTACCCGTCATGTATTTTTTTTTATTATTTTTGATTCAAAAAGAAAAACCAATACCACCGCCATTAAAACCATCCAACGCCACTATTTCTTCCACCAAAACTAATGTTACCGCCTCCACCACTTAGTAAGACCTTCCACCGCTTCCACCACTTACTTCTTCCTCTACTACCACCACCACCACTAATATCTATTGAAATAAGTTTTGTCAAAATTATTATTTATTGATGTAGATATGTATTAATATTAATTAACAGATATTTATGATGTAAAATTAATAAATCATTTATCATGAGAAATTAATGAGACATCAATTAATAAAACACTTATACTAATTAATATTTAAGTTGAACAAACCATTACCATAGATTTATCTTCTCTCTAGACAAATCACTTATACTAATTAATAAAATTCTTATACTAATTAATATTTAAGTTGAACAAACAACCACTGTTGATTTATCTTTTCTATCAATTCCAACCAAGGTGGAACAATGGTTAGAGGCTACTCTTATGAAACAATAAGTTATGAGTTCGAACCTCCCTCTTATAATTTTTGAAATTCCATATCTTGACTTGAGTATTCATTTTTAATTCATAATATTGGAATGAACACCACGTGTGCGACTTGTAGGGTGTGGCACGGAGAACCACAGCCTTTGATTTATCTTTGCCAAGGATAAATCCTGACCACCACTCAAATAGAAAAAGTTAGCTAAACTCTGCTTTATACTATTGATAGCAGATTTATGGCCGCTTTGCAAATTTTAATTAAATCATCAGGTGAAATTTATGTTAAGATATCCTAATGTATACTAGTAAGAACACATGTACGATGCACATGCTTGAATTTTTATTCATCCAACAATAATAAATTTGAGAGCCATGAATTTTTTTTCCTAAAACAAAAATTTACTATTCTTATTTGTACTCGTTACGTAGATGATTGAAAGAGATTTTCAAATATATAAATTTTAAAAAAATCCGGTGTATATTTTAAAAGATATTAATTTTTTAAAATTTTTGATCTATTTTTAAAAAAATGGTATTTATGTAAATATATAAAAAATAGGGACAACTAAGTAATTTAGGGAGTCTCCAACCAAAAAGAGCTCTTTTCTTTATATTAGTATAAGATAAGATGGGGTCTTGCGGTGGATATATGGGTTACGAACTAGATTTCCGTCGTAGAACAATTTAACGGTCCAAGGAAAAGAATTGCCAAAAATATAAAATCTATCACGTGATTCAAAATATGTCCAATTGCTCAAAATTTGTTTCATGGCATAATAACCTTCCTAAATTGGGGCCTATAGGACTTAATTGGGGCCTATAGGTACATGAAAAAATAGGGTCATTAAGAAGTAAAATGAAAAACCCCTTATCCAATTATTTTTTTAATGGCTAATTTATCCCTGATTAATTAGTGTTGATCCGGATAATTAATAGATGTTTAGTCAAATTAATCTTAAAATCAACTAAGGTTAGTGCATCATCAAAAACTGAAAAAATTTGAATTTTTTTTAAGAACACCAACCAAGAATCGGTTTATGTTCACATCAGTATCAACCGATTGTAATATCAAAAACATACAGAGATTTTTTGAAACTAGCTTCTACCTAGAATCGGTTTATATGGACATGAAAATCAACCGATTATCCATAATCGGTTTATATTGGCATGAACGTAAACCGATTGTGGGTAAATTTTCTCTTTTTTATCTGTGAATTATGTGTTGTTATACATCAAATAAAATCAAAATTAATTCTATACCCGAGTTAATAAAATGAAATCGAGTATGATTTCATACTCAATTTATGATCGAGTATTCACTGGAAAAAAAATGGGTTAAGCATAATCGGTTTACACGATACATATGTAAAAAACGATTCTTGACATTGCACAACAGGAATCGGTTTATAAGAATGCTCATGTAATCCGATTCTAACAAAAAAAAAGATACAGAAAAATTGAGAACAACAATCGGTTTACTCGACACACATAAAATCCGATTCTAACATTATACATCAACAATCGGTTTTTATAAGTGCTAATGTAATCCGATTCTGGTTCAAATTTCTCGAACCAGAATACATATCAAGGACAATCAGTCTTTGTTGACATGAACATAAACTGTTTCTATTTGCAATCATATCACATATACATTAACGTTAACCGATTCTGATAAACCAGGAAAATTTGATTTCAAAATTTTCAATTTTTGAGTAATTTTATGTTACTAAAACCTAGTTTATAGGATTGGGTTGAGAAGAAAAGAAGAAGAATCAGTTTAAGTGGAGATAGAAATGAATTTGATTTTGATTTTAGTTTTTATGATTTTAGTTTTTTAAATTTTATGATTTTAGTTTTTAATTTTATGATTAGGATTTGATGAGGACAAATTAGTAGTATTAATATTTGATAGAGGGTAAAATGGCATTTTCATCAAACTGAGACACCCCTTATCATTTTCTAGGGGTGGATGAAAAATCCATAGGCCCCAATTAAATCCTATAGGCCCCAATTTAGGAAGAACGCGCAATTGGGGGATATCCAAACTAATTGGGGGATATAGCTAGAGGACAAAATTGGTGTCCCAATAGCAATTCTGGGTGACCCCTATGTAATTATTTTTTTAATTCCTAATCTAGCCCTGACTAATCCTAATTAGTGAATAATTATAATTAGTAAAAATGTTAAGTATTTGGGGGATAGATTAGTTTGATTTTTTATTTTAATTTGTGTGAGTGAGGAGTTGAAGTAGGGGAAAAAAATTGAGTGGAATTTTTTTTTTTGAAAATGGAAGATGATTGTGATGAGAGAATTGCAAAGAAATGAATCTTTAGCTCAACTACAACAACAATCACATGTTCAATCTTGGTGTATGATAATAACTCACAATTAGAGTTATATGATGAACCAACACCCTTGAATCATGAACACGATGAACATGAAGTGTTGTTTGAAGAACCAACCCAAGAAAGTAAACATGTTCAGCATACAAGCAACCCCAACACACAGGTAATGCTTCAAAGAGGTCGAAAATTTGATTTTTCTTTTTCAAACCGCCATTATTTCTCTGAAAAAGCTTAGTACCGGCACACCCGTAGTATGAATACTACGCCGGAACTAGCAATACCGGCGTGGTATTCATATAATACGCATGCCGGTACAATATATCCCCCATTTTAAACACGTTCCCGGCGTTGTGTTCCAACTCCATTTAATGCCGGTACAATATATACCCCGTTTCAAAATATTTTCCGGCGTGGTTTTCATAGTTTTGTCCATGCCGGTATAGCATATCCCCCATTTCAAAAACTTTCCCGGCGTGTTATTGAAACAATCTATGTATCTTAGGTATTTAGTTATGCTTTTTACCTAACACCGAATATTCTATAGAATATTCCAACCGGCATAGCTTACTCCTAACTGACGATGCCGGTACTTACAGAAAAGTGTCCAGGAGTTTAAGATTTTTGAACTCCAATACCGGCGTGGTATATAAAATATCTGAAACGCCGGTATTTATTCCCGGCGTTCTGTTAAATTACCTCAGTGCCGGCACTCGGTTCCGGTTGGAAAACTCACATGTCGAGAATTCCGGTTATTGTTACCGGCATGTACCCTGTTTAGATAAAATGCCGGTATTGACTCTTCCGGCCTTTGTATTCAAGAACATTCAATGCCGGAACCGTGGTCGAGCACGCCGGAAATGGTACCCGGCATGGTAATTTTTTTATTTTCTATGAACTAATTCAATTTTTTTTCATTTATTCCTTAGATTGTGACATACATTGATCCGACAAATTCCAAACCGCTTGGTCCGGATACGGCCGAATACTATAAGATGCCCCCGGTATGTTACCAAACAATACTTTTCACCTAGTTTTTAGAACGTTCTATGCGGATTTCTTGTAATGAACCTTATAATATTCCATTGTTGTCCTAATGTAGGGAATTAAATCTACAGAGGAAGCAATTTCTTGGTCAAAAGAGACGTCTCTTAAGAACAAGTGTGAGTTGGTGAGGAATACCCAAGGTTCAAATACACGGTTTGAGATGGTTTGCGAGAGAAGTGGGAAATACACGGCGAAGAATAGCCATAAGAGAAAGGGTTATGTATATGAAAAGAAGACTAATAGGGTATACAAGACTCATACGAGGAAGTATGAATGCCCCTTTAAGTTAGCATTCTATTTAAGAGACAAAGAAAAGGATTGGGATTGTACGGTGTGGTTTGGCCAACATAAACACCTGGATCCGAAAGATTTTAATGGTCACTCCATAGTTTCAAAGCTAAAACCTCATGAATTAGAGGATGTAAAGATAATGACCAAGGCATGTATCAAACCAAGAGTGATTCTCAGAACCTTCAAGGAAAAGGATGATCAGAACGTTTCTTCTCTAAGTATAATTTATAGCGCACAAGCAACCATTAGAAGTGTGGAATGGGAAGGGAGGACCGTTATGCAAGAATTTGAGAAGCTAGTTTGGGATCACAACTACACGCGCATCATTAAAAGAGGACCGGACGAAAATCCCCTTCAAATATTCATTGCGCATCCTTTGCTTTCACAATTGGCTCATACATGTTGTGGTGTTCTTTTGATGGATTGCACCTACAAGACAAACAAATACAACATGCCATTGTTCAACATCGTGTGGAAAACATCGGATAAGGTAACATTCACATTGGCTTGGTGTTTAATGGAAAACGAGAGGGATTACAATTATCATTGGGCATTACGACAATTGAAATTATTGTTCCCGGAAAATCAATTTCCGAGGGTCATCGTAACCGATCAAGATGAGGCACTAATGGGTGCTATATATGATGTATTTCCGGATACAAAAAATTTCTTATGTACGTATCATATAGGTCAAAATGTGACAAAACATTTTCATGATTTTTTTGAACCCTCTAAGGCGGATATTAAGAAGAGAATGATTGCTCAACTAGAGGAAGATGTTCGCAAGAAGAAACTATCACCCGAAATAGAAGAAGATGAAAGAGAAAAGATTAAAGAGAAAGTGGACAAAGAACACGATGAAAATCATAAAAAGTGGTTGGAATTTCTAAAGGATTGGGAAAACGTTTATTGGTCACTTACCGAGGATATATATGAAAAGAAATTGAATATGTTTAGTGCTAAATATAAGGAAGTGTATCCAAGCGCCGTCTCATATTGTCGGGATAAATTGTTGGATAAGTACAAGGAAAAATTTGTGCCGCATGGACAAACCGGTATAGGCACTTCAAAACTAAAGCAACTAGTGCAGCGGAATCCGCTCATGGTAGATTTAAAGATCTCATCCAGTCTGGGAAAGGAAACGTGGTTACGATCACCGAGGCAATGGAGCAAAACTTTAAGGATGATATCGATCGGATCAAGAAGGCTTTTCAGAAAAGCTTAATGGAAAGGATGACTCAATTTCTTCAATATACTATGTTTCTCCAAGGAAAAGAGTTTAACGTCTCTCAATGGGCAATAAAACATATGATGAGAGAAATGGCATATGAGAAAAATTATGGAAAACCAGGTGATGTGTGTATTTTTCCGGACATGTCTTCATTGGGGCTTCTGTGTCGTCATATGCTTGTGAAGTATAAAGAAGTTATACCTATTGAGGTTATTGATCCGTTTTGGAGGCAACTATCTTTTGACCCTCCCCCACAGAAGCTCCCGGACAATCCCCATGGGATACAAGTGAAGGAAAGGAATTCTACGAAGATTACTCACGTGGAAACTCGGCTAGCCGACAAGTATTGTTGAGACAAATAAGGATTTTATCTCACCCATGGATCAAACCAAGTGAAGATCCAGGAAAGGGAGATCCGATAGGTAGACCACAAACTAAAGCTTCAAGGAGAAAACAAAGGAAATAATTTAAAGAAATGACTAGACGTGAAGAAGAACTCGCGTCAACCAACTTATGAGATCTATCCGCAAGTGAGATTTCGGAACTCCGATTTGCGGAAGAGCCGGTTACAATTAAAAGGGGTAGACCGAGGAAGGAACCGTTAACAAGTCAACAACAAGCTTCGGTTTCTGTATCCACACCAAAAACTGATGGATTGGAGGGTCCAAAGAAAAGGGGTAGGCTGATGAGTGCCAAATATTGCATATTCATACACCTTTTCATTGGCACTTAACTCATCTTTCGCGCTTCAAAGTCATATATTATCCCAAATTCGGCATTTTTACCATTTTCAAGAATAAATATTTGTATTAATTAATTTTGTGTTTTTAAGTACTAAATAAAGCTTGGAAGAATTGAGAAGACAAAAGAGAAGAAAGTTGGAAGCGTTGCAAACCGCTCGCGCATCAGTGGCAACTTGTTTACAAGTTCATGGGATTAAACAACCCATGATCCAAAACCCAAGACCCAAATCCATTTCCACCTCACCCCCATTGGATTCTTTCCAAAACATCCACCTCACCCCATTGGATTCTTTCCAAAACATCCACCTCACCCCCATTGGATTCTTTCCAAAACATCCACCTCACCCCCATTCTCTCACTCAATCACTCCCAATTTGTTTCCCACAACCAAATATATTCCATCAATTAAGAAAACATGTTTTGTTGAGTGGATGAGTGCCAAAATTCGGATCCAAGTGCTTGAGGGAATTTTGTGTATAAATAGAGAGGGTTGTTGTGTTGAAAAACCATCCAATAATAGCTTGTTCATGTTAGTTTATCAAATTTAAGTTTTGTTGTAATGTTCTTCATGTTCTAGTTTCATTTACTAGGGTTTAGATGAAGCCCTAATCTCATTGGTATGTATTCATATCTTGTATCTTGTTCTTGAAAGTTTAGAATTGTTTAAAGATATAATTTAATCCAAGTTTTTCAACATCTTGCTCTCACAATGTATGCCATGTATCCATTGTAGTTAGAATATCTCTATGTTGATTATGCTACAACTCATGCTTAACCAAATATTGATCTTTAGATTAGTTGTGCTTAATTAGACAATTAATGCTTTGGAGAAATACTTTAGTTGTGATTAAATTATCCATTGGAGAAACACCTTAGTTATACGGTAGACTTGAATATACTATAAGGACAAGAATAATATTACAAGTTGAATGCATATCATAGGTTATTGGTGGATTTGAATACCCTAGTATCCATATTATCATTGTTTACATATATTGTTATTTGCATCTTTTACTTTTATTATTTCAGTCACTTGAAAATCATATCGTCGTATCGACAAAATCAAACCCCTTTTGGTTACTCTCTGAATCAGGATTTAGAATCAACTTCCACACTCTCCAAGTCTCTGTGGTTCGACCTGTGCTTGCCCTGTGTTGCTTGTCGACACTGTGCACTTGCAGTATACACAATAGTAGGTATCTTTCCGAGCCTACCAAGTTTTTGGCGCCGTTGCCGGGGATTTGGTAGAAGTGTAGTTCAAGTTTCTGTCTCCTGTCACTGTTCATAAATTGTCTCCTGGAACTGTAGCATTTTACTGTAGATAAACGCTGTACAAAAGTCACTGTTACTGTAGCGTATTCAGGAACCCCAAAAAAAAAAAAAAAAAAAAACGCCCGCCCAGAACAGTCGCATAAAACTGTCGCACTTCAACAACAGTTATTCACTGTGTCACTGTTAAATAACGACAGTTATTCTCTGTGTCGTTCTTAGTGTTCTTCAGAACGACAGTTCTGAAGCGTCTGTTCTTCGTGTTCTTCATCTGTGTACTGTTACTGTAGCAACGATAGTTCACTGTTACTGTAGCAACGATAGTTCACTGTTACTGTTGCATTTGATTGAGAAGAAAAGAAGAAGAATCAGTTTAAGTGGAGATAGAAATGAATTTGATTTTGATTTTAGTTTTTATGATTTTAGTTTTTAAATTTTATGATTTTAGTTTTTAATTTTATGATTAGGATTTGATGAGGACAAATTAGTAGTATTAATATTTGATAGAGGGTAAAATGGCATTTTCATCAAACGAGACACCCCTTATCATTTCTAGGGGTGGATGAAAAATCCATAGGCCCCAATTAAATCCTATAGGCCCCAATTTAGGAAGAACGCGCAATTGGGGGATATCCAAACTAATTGGGGGATATAGCTAGAGGACAAAATTGGTGTCCCAATAGCAATTCTGGGTGACCCCCTATGTAATTATTTTTTTAATTCCTAATCTAGCCCTGACTAATCCTAATTAGTGAATAATTATAATTAGTAAAAATGTTAAGTATTTGGGGGATAGATTAGTTTGATTTTTTATTTTAATTTGTGTGAGTGAGGAGTTGAAGTAGGGGAAAAAAATTGAGTGGAATTTTTTTTTTTTGAAAATGGAAGATGATTGTGATGAGAGAATTGCAGCAGCTGAATCTTTAGCTCAACTACAACAACAATCACATGTTCAATCTTCGGTGTATGATAATAACTCACAATTAGAGTTATATGATGAACCAACACCCTTGAATCATGAACACGATGAACATGAAGTGTTGTTTGAAGAACCAACCCAAGAAAGTAAACATGTTCAGCATACAAGCAACCCCAACACACAGGTAATGCTTCAAAGAGGTCGAAAATTTGATTTTTCTTTTTCAAACCGCCATTTTTTTCTCTGAAAAAGCTTAGTACCGGCACACCCGTAGTATGAATACTACACCGGAACTAGCAATACCCAGCGTGGTATTCATATAATACGCATGCCGGTACAATATATCCCCCATTTTAAACACGTTCCCGGCGTTGTGTTCCAACTCCATTTAATGCCGGTACAATATATACCCCGTTTCAAAATATTTTCCGGCGTGGTTTTCATAGTTTTGTCCAATAAATATTTTTGGTTACCACATTCACCCCTGTAGTGCCACCAGATTGTTTATCCTTGCATGGGATTCTGGATGTTGTTTGTCTCTCTGGTATGGCCTCATGATTTGTTACATAGTTTTCATTAATAGCTTGCTCAGTGCTTCCTTTCTCCCCTTCAATGAATCTTTGCCTTTTACCTAATCTAGCTTCATTATCATCCACCCCTATAGCAGTTTGAAGCTTCACCTGGACACCATCTTCAGGAGGAACAAAGGGGGCAGTCTTGATCATTATTCTAGTCATGGGCTTAGGAGTGATAACAGTGTTACCCATAGTTGGATGACTTTTTTTTATTTTCCCTATTCCACCAAAATGTAGTGGCTTAGTATGAAGAGCTTTGATATATTCTCGCAATCATCTGGACAAACTTGTCTTGCAATGGTTTATGATGAAACAATCTTTGCATAACTTATGGGGTTGTTTTTCATAGAAGAACTTTACCCACTTTGTTGTTCCCGCAGCAGTGATAGATAGAACTCCTCTTCTTAATGGAGTAGTGAGTTCAATTGTCACACAGACTTTAAAAGGAATCCCCTCAACTAGTATTTCATTAGATGGATCAATAGCAACAACTTCTCCTAGAAGCTTTCACATCTCTTCCACTGATCTAACATTCATATGCTCAGGCTGAAGGAATTTCAGTTGGATCCAGTACATTTGTTTTGTCTAATCCAGATTTTGGTAAATCAATCCTTGAAAGTAATCAAAAAGGATACACAGAAAACCATCAATATTCCATGGTCCCTCTTCTATTATTTTATCCACTATCTTTTTGTTTTGCAGCTTGAAAATCATCACATTTGTATCAACTTCAATTATCCTAACCTCTTCTGGTGGAATAAAATTCCAAGTGATCTGAATATTCCTCTCCACAGCACCATAACCCATTCTATCTTCATGGATGATCTTTCCTATTAAACAGTAGTCCCATTCTCCACCTTCACCTTCCTCTGAGTCATGTTCATCTTGATGTAAGATTATAGATTCATCAGCAGCTTTCAGAGATAGTGTTAATTGCCTAAACTTCATAGCAAGATCAGACACTTCAGTATTAGAACTTGATTCAATAACACCTTTGGAACTGCTTGCAGCCATTTCTTTAATTAAAGCGCAATGGAATTTAGGATGGATGAAGTTATATGATTTAGGGTTTATATAATATTTAGTAAAATTAGGGTTACCGGAAATAACTAAGATATGATATCCCTGAGAATTAGGTAATGAGATATTTTTGGATGTAGTTGAAACGGAAATGGAAATCATATGAGTTGTAGTTGACCAGAATATGAGGGATAATCGAAATTCAAATTTGTAACGGGATTTCCTCTTACCATACCGGCGATTCACATAACTAAATCGTTCCTTAATTGAAACGAAGATAAACATCGCTTTTTCAATGAAAACTCCGTCAAATCTGGGGACTTCCAAAGAGAAAATGGCTTCAACAAGCACTAGAACAATAGCAACAAACACACTAATCACCATATGATACCAGGCCAATGCCATTTTTGGAAAAACAATCTGTAAACACAATGGGAGAAATTAGAAATCATTTAAGCATTTTAAAACGAAATGAAAAACGAAGTTGTAAATCAAAGGAAAAAAAAAACCAAAAGATTGAATCAATCAGTTAAGAACATGAGTTGGAGATAGAATATTTAATCCTGATTTGATTTTCTGATTATTGATTCATCGAAAGTGTTAGACAAGAATAAGATTTGAAAACTGAGTTAAATCGCTTTCTGCCCGATTTGCAGAGAAGAGAGAGAAAAGATAAAATAAGTAGTTGTTGTATGAGATCAGACTAACCTATCTTCTCCAGTCAATTGTAATCTAGTATGACCAATTTTTTGACATTTTTCGGAGTAAAAAATCTGAATTAAATCATCATTCAATTGTTTAGTATCTCCTAGAATAAGATCAACAAGTTTTGTTCGGTCCCCGAGTTTTAACTTCAAAATTGTTAAAAAAAACAAAGAATGTTGCAGCCATATATTTTCAAACCTCGTTAATAAATTGAAGTATTAATATCATAATCTATAATTGGGATATTGTGGTTAACACATCCATGTAACTCTTTGTTGTTTGTCACTATTCCCGGTGACAGTGAACCTCCGGGATGGACCCAGAAATGTTTCTAAGGTAGAGTTGGAATATTAGTTACCAATGTGGTGGCCAAAAGCCGTCGCAATTTTTTTCTGAACAAATCACATAAGCAGTGCTTAACTACGGTCTTCCATGGAATACTATATTGATAGACATGTAAAATATCAAAAATGGGAAAAATTATTAAAAAATGGTGATTTGTTAAACAAATTTATGGTTTATAGGAAAATAAATTGATGAGATGAAAAAAAAAAATCATTCTTTGAACAAGATCATAGGCTAAAACTATACTGGCTAATCTCTAATATAAGGAGGGCTAAATACTAATTTTAACAAATTTTCCTAAAACTAAAATTCTTGGGCAAAAAAAGGGACGGGCTATAATCCCGGTCTGCCCCTGAAAAAGTGAAAGTAACACTTTTCCTGAAACGGATGGAGGACAAGTTTTCCCTTTTTGTGTTAAAAAAGAAAATTATATCATTGGACCTACCGTACTTGGTGACTCGCCAACTGTCAGTCATGCTTCGGCCACGGTTTTTCCAAAAAAGTCAATTTCATCCCAATTTGATAAAATTGAAAGGCAGTTTATCATTCTTTTTTAAAATCGATCTGATAATAATATATTAAGTAGTTCCTAACTGTTCTAAAAGAAGAATTAATTGGGGGATATGGGAATTAATTGGGGATATGAATTACTTCCCCCAACCCATGGTGTGTGCTAAGGGGTGACTTTTGGTTATCAATATACTAAAATACCCTTCCCTCAAAATCAAAAAAAAAACTTAAAATCAAAAAACAAAATCATATCCCCCATTTCCATCTCCACTTCTTCCCTCAAAATAAAAATTAAAAACTTAAAATCAAAAATCTAAATCATATCCCTCATTTCCATCTCCACTTCTTATTAATCTTATTTAGGGGTAGTGTTTTGAAACCCAAATATTCTCTATTCCCTTTCAAATTCTAAACTCTCCCCACTCTATATCAAATTCTCTTCACCTCACTTTGGAAACGAATTTTTTTTTTTTTGGAAGTGATGAAGATCATCTTGAAAGTGATGATGACCATGCCGAATTGATTCTCGAGCATGCACGGGGTATCATGTTCCGGCATATGGTCTTCATCAATTCCGGCATGGTTTTCATCACTTCCTTTTTGAATTTTTTCTGGTTTTAAAAATCTTGGTACCGGCATGGTCAGTTGATATGAAGACCATGCCGGTGTTTTTTTCGGCATAGTTTTCATATTTATTTCCTATGCGAGAAAAACAATACCGGCATGGTCTTCATATCAACCCGACCATCTTACCAAGCTTTTAAAGCCAGGAAAAATTCAAAATGGAAGTGAGGAATACCATGCGGAATTGATGAAGACCATATGCTTAGAACACGGTGCACCGGCATGCCCGATAATTTCCTATCAATGCCGGTAGTCAAGTGAAAAAAAATCAACATTCGGATACTTTTCATTCTGTTCCGGTATAGGTATTTAAGCAAAATACTATGCTGGAACAGGTACCGGCACGCGCGAAAAAGCTATTACCATGCCGGTACCTGTTCAAAACCAGAAAAAAATCAACATTCGGAAGATCAAAACCAGGAAAAAAATCGTGGCAAACAATTTATGAACATTTCCAACAATTGCCGCCATGAGTTTTTGGTTGAATACCATGCCCGCACCAAGCTTTTTCAGCTTACAACAATGGTGGATTCAAAGAAAAAAATCAATTTTTCAACCTCTTATTATCAGTAATTCTCTCATCACAATCATCTTCCCATTTTCAAAAAAAAGAAATTCCTCTCAAATATTTTTTTCCCTCCTACTCTCACCCAAACACAAATAAAAATACACACTAATTTATCCCCCAAATACTTAACATTTTACTAATTATACTTAATCACTAATCCTAATTAGTAGGGGCTAGATTAGGAATTAAAAAAAAATTACATAGGGGTCACCCAGAATTGCTATTGGGACACCTATTTTGTCCCGTAGCTATATCCCCCAATTAATTCTTCTTCTAAAACTCCACTGATAACTGATTAAATTCAAGGAGTTCCAATTCCCTCTGTCTAAAATGTGGTCGGGCCATATATTTATCTTTATTTCTTGACACGTATATAACTGAAAAACATGCCCTTTCTAAATCCCCGTAAAACATTTATTTTTCTAGGAAAAGTAGGAAATTAAACTTTTTTTAAGTTAAACAATTGTGCAATAAAACTGTTTTTAGACTTCATTTCCAATTTTATCATAGAATCTAATATCCAAGGGCTATAAAATGAGCCCTTATAATAACTGGTAAAACAACGAAACACGAATTATAGATTAAACCAAGATCTAAAACTAGTTGGAGCCTTCATTTCTCCTCTGTAGCTGGTGCGATCATGAAAATTATAGGGGAAAATGGCACCACCAATTTTCTTTCCTCGAACTAATCATATAAAATGGTATTACATCGATATTCTTAGATGACGGCTAATGATGGAAATGTGACTTCTCCATTTTTTTGCAACTGCAACTAAACCTAACAGTGGAAATGCATGAGATGTTAAGTTTATATTTTTATTAAGTACAAGGACTAAGTAGAAAATAAAATATAAGGTAGGATGTAAAAAATGGAAGGATAAAGAAAAAGAAAAAGCATATCTTTATTTTCTTAAAATTTTATTTAGAGATGCTTCCATATTTATGATTTAATATCCAACGGCTGAAATGTGAGCCCTTATAGAAGCCTTCATGAGGGTAACCTTGTCACAGCATGACTCTTATATCATATGTATCAACATGTAAAGAGAGGACATACTTGAAGTATGTGGCCATACCACATGATAACCGCTCTATAATTTGTCTTCAATATCTTTAAATTAAAAATTAAATTGAATAGAACGGATATATACGTTTCTAATAGTAAAAACAAAGAATGTTGCTAATGCTTATACCGTCCCTACGAGTCCGAATTTGTGCACACTCCTTAACGAGTGTGCACGTAACATTTCAATCTCCACCATTAATTTAATGTAGGGATTTATATAACGAGGATCGAGATTATAAATATGGAGGGTAATTGAGCCATCAGTTAAATAATCAATCAATCTAAACACATTTCAAGTCTCTCTCTCCTCAATTTTCACCGATTGAGAGCTCCCCGGCCTGAAAAATTCTTCTGCTCAGATCCGCTCCTTTGGAGTTGGTCGGAGCAAATCCAAACCTTCCTAAATCTCTCCTAACTTTGTTCACCACCATCACTATTCGATTGCTAGTTTTCCTTTTTAAGTTTGAAGTTTTTTTGGATCTAGTTATGCTTTTGTCTGCTTTTAAAGGGTTATACTAGATTTCAAATCGGTGGGTGCTTGCTTTTCTTGTATTGATGCCGATTAAGAGAAGGGTAAGGGTTAGTTTTGCTATCAAGAACAAAAGCTATAGAATCAAAAGTGAAACATCAAATACAGCAACAACAACACTAGGAACATCATCAATATCAAGATCAAGATCGTCAACAACTCCATCAACTGCAACAATAATGTTTACCAAGAGTCCCATGCCGATTCAGAACGATTACAATTGATTTCTACCGATCCAGAAGACCTTTGTTACTTTAGTTACCGTTTATTAGTTTACCCTAGTTTTAGATTTAGATGTTGTTACAAAAACCTTGGTTGGAACTTTTCAAGATTCCATTGTTGTTTTGTGTAGTGATGCAAAT
>JAJJWX010004787.1:0-16035 GCA_023529315.1 Papaver bracteatum | reverse complement strand
AAGAAAACATGGCTTAAGCAACTAAAATCTTAGCAAGCACCCAAAATTTTGGTCGCTTTAAGAATCAAGCTACTAAACTTGCGACCATCAAACTAGCGGCTCGGTATTCATATATATCCACTAACTTGAGCGACCACATAGAGTAGTTTAGTCGGTAAAATGCTTTTCCCGGTAAGAATATAACAACTAAAATTTTGGTTTGGTAGCTACCTACTTCGAGCTAGGATGACCAGCGATTCAATTAGTATTTGGTTGGTCAAACCTATCTGAGCGACTAAATTTAGCGACCACCCATTCATTAGAGAGATTATATGATATTTTCCGGTATGTTTCAAGCAACTAATGCTGCGACTACCGGATTACTAGGTCGCTCTTAATATATATCCACTAATTTTAGCGACCCCAATAGTTGTTTTGTCGGTAAAATATTTTTCCAGCTAAATATATAGCAACCACTTTTTCAGGGTAAGTAGCTACTTACTTTAAGATATGATGACTAGCGACTCAAAATGTGTTTGGTTGGTCGAACCTGTTTGAGCGATTTAGCACTACAAGAAAACATGGTTCAAGGGAACAAAATCTTAGCAAGATCACAAAATTTTGGTCAAGTTATCAGTTAATTTAAAAAAAAAAAAAGAGTAAAGAATTTGAGAGCATTTGATGCTTTCCAACTTTTTTTTTTTTATTATATAGAATATAGTGGACGAGTGGATGGGAGTCATCCACTTTTATATCCCAATATTTCCGTTGATCCAGATTATTTTGTCGTCCAAATGAAAAACGAAAATGATTAATGCACCGAGAACTGTCCCGCGGAGAGAGAGTGTGAGATAAAAAAAAAATTTGGACCCCACATAATGGCCCAACCCCCTATTAGCTGCCCCACAGGGAGCCCCTCATAGCCACACGATCCCTTCACGGTGCATCCGCGGTACACACACCTCGGTGTGTGTAACAAAGCTGAATGAAAAATGAAAGAGTCAATCTTCCACCGTTGGAAACTTTGATAAGGCATTAATCCGTGTGAACTTTTGTGTGTGCATTGTAAACCATACGGATTGGGTTCAAACATAAAATGAACCGTTGGATAAAGAAGTAATCCGCGTGAACTTTGTTTTTGCACTATATTGGATTAAAAGCTTTACTTTTCTATTGGCTTATCATATAGCATACGGATTAGCTTCAACATAAAAGTAAAGAAACACAAACTTAAGGTTCAAAATAGAAAAAAATATCCGGTAAGGGTGTGTCAATATCCTAGTTAGAAATTCGGGGTACGGGTGGTAGTTCGGGACGGCATACATACGGGAATTATACGGATTTGATAAAGAAACTAGCTTCGAGATCGAAACCTGGCCAGGAGCGGACTACTATAAGTCTGAAAGTTCGTAAGTACGACGAATCACACCATTTACTGGTAAGATTCCATGGGAATATTCTCAGAAACCTTAAACCCACTCAAATTCATCAACTTTGAAATAAAAACTGGCTTCGAGATCGAAACCTGGCCAGGAGCGGGCTACTATAAGTCTGAAAGTTCGTAAGAACGATGAATCAAACCATTTAAGGGTAAGATTCCATGGGAATATTCTCGGAAACCTTAAACGTCAACTTCGAGAAAGAAACTAGCTCCGAGATTGAAACTTATCCAGGAGCGGACTACTATAAGTCGGAAGATTGGTAAGAATGATGAATGTGTACCATTTCTGGTTCACGAGCAACTGACTTATTATGGTATTCATACCGGGTATGCATACCAAAAATTTGTTGACAACATATAGCTATGTCGGTATGTGTACTGGTTACATCTCTGAACGTAAGATGATAAAATATTTTATTCCACATCTTCATTTCCTCATAATAAGGGATTGAAGTCTATATCTAGTAATCTCTGAGCCTAAGATAATAAAATATGTTATTCTACATCTTTGGTTCCTCTTATTGTAGGACTAAAGTCTATATCTAGTAATCTCTGAACGTAAGATAATAAAATATGTTATTTTATATCTTTGGATCCTCGGATTAGTTTATGTACCATGTATAAATACCACATTAGTTTTAAAACCAACAGTTTATGTATCTAGGAATATCTGAACCTGAGATGGTAAAATATGTTATTCCACATCTTTGATTCCTCAGAGTGACCAGGTGTCGATAAAAATTAACTCGCGACCAGGTGTCGATCTCTGAGCCTGGTATGCATACAATATGCAAAAATAGGTTTTTTTAAGGTTTCGTAGAATATTCCGAAGGAATCCTACCTGTATGGATAAATTCGTCGTTCTTACCAAGTTTTTGGCTTAGAGTAGTCAACTCACGGTCAGGTTTCGATCTCGGAGCATGGTATGCATAGTTTCTAAAGATATTTACAGGTAGGAGTTCTTAGATTCCCAACCGAAAGTTAATGTTTCGGCTTGGTTATCCCAACCGAAATAAGTTTTATGATTTTTTGGGTTTTGAGTCGATTACGGTTGGTAAAACCCATCCAGTAACTCCAATTACGTGCTGGGAAAACCCATTCGTAATCGATTTTGAAAACCAAAAAATCATAAAACTTATTTCGTCTAGGAATTCTTTATTTCCCGTTCGTAAATAAAAAATACGGCTTGGAACACCATAATTTCCCAACCGTTTTTTGTTTCTACGGTTGGGTCGACAAATTATCCTAACCGTTTTTTGTTTTCGTAATCGCACTTTCGGTTAGGTTATGAAAATGAAAAAAAATCGAAAATCTTTCGGTTGGGAAAACCAAGCCGAAATACGGAATTTCGGTTGGGTCGACAAACTATCCCAACCGTAATCTTTATTCACGGTTGGGAATCTAAGAACTCAGGTCATGTTCAATTATGATATATTTCGTAGTCAGTTCTTCAGAACGAGAAACTCAGGTCTAACTCTAGTAATCTTTGAACTTGTGATGTTCAATTATGATATATTTCGTCTCCAGTTCATCAGAAGGAGAAACTCGGGTCTTACTCTAGTAATATTTGAACATGTGATGTTCAATTCTGATATATTTCATCTCCAGTTCATCCAAAAGAGAAACTAAGGTCCAACTTTAGTAGTCTTTGAACCTGTGATGTTCAATTATGATATATTTCGTCTCCAGTTCATCTTAATCAGAAACTTAGGTCTAACTCTGGTAATCTTTAAACCTGTGATGTTCAATTCTGATATATTTCGTCTTCAGTTCATCCGAAAGAGACACTCAAGTATAACTCTGGTAATCTTTAAACCTGTGATGTTCAATTCTGATATATTTCGTCTTCAGTTCATCCGAAAGAGACACTCAGGTCTAACTCTGGTAATATTTGAACCTGTGATGTTCAATTCTGATATATTTCATCTTGATTTCACCCGAAATAGAAACTCAGGTCCAACTCTAGTAATCTTTGAACCGGTGATGTTCAATTCTGATATATTTCTTCTCTAGTTCATCTGAACCAATGTAAGACAAATATACTTCACTACCTCAGGGATTAGTTGAACTCGGACTCTCAATCTACCATCGTAAACCAAATGATACTTCATAACCTATGTGACAAATCGAAAATCAAAGCAACAATTCAAAATCATCATTCGGATCGAAATCTGCTCTACCACCTACATGGCTCGAAATCTACTACCATGGATATTCAAATCTAGACGTGGACTAAAATATACACGACACATATTTATATACTTAGTCATAATGAAGGTTCTAAAGATGCCGAATGCGCGAATTAAGTTTAGCAAAGAAACACAATTTGGCAAAGAAACACAAACTTCTCACACACTAGGGTGGATCCGTATGAATACCCGGAACCAAACATCAGCCGTCCGATAATTTTGGCGATCCTTATGCTAGAAGTTTAGATTAATCTCAACCGTCACTTCTATCAAAATCCAAATTCATCTTCTCTTACCTCATTTCATCTTCTCTTACCCGGAAACAAACATCAGCCATCTCTTTCTCTCTTTCTTCGTCTCCTCTTCCTCTCCCACGAAGAACACCTCTCTTTTTCTGCTCATATGACCGGCGCTTCATCACCACCACTGTTCTCAATGAGATCGATGAATTTATGGAACTTACCAAACTTATCTCGTTACTGTCAACACAGATCTAAGAAGGTGAGTCTATAAATTCCTAGATTCTTTGTTTTTGATTTTAGGAGTCTGATTTCTTTTGTATTGTAAAATTTCTGTAAGAATTCGTAGTTTTCATGTTTGTTCACTGGATTTCGTGTATCTTAAAAATGGGTTTGGTTCTGATTTCAATTTTATGATCTGATTTTAGAGTTCTGTTTCTGTATTTCGGGTCTGATTCGAAATGGGTTTTTGGGTTGAATCTGGAAGAGGAAGCAGAGAGAGTTTGATGATAGGGATTTATGAGATTTCAGTGTAGCTTCTCGTTCTCCCACTCCTTGAATTTCTTCAGGAGAAACAGATTCATCCCGATGTTCAAATCCTCAAAGCTAAAGACGCTCTTCTCTACAAGTCTCTTCATCATACTGATGATGTTCCTCAAGGTATAATAATAGCAATTGACTTTTTTTTCTCTCTAATTAGGGTTTTTGAATTCTTAGGGTTTTGATATGTAATTGGGGATTTTTTTTTGTTGATTTTGTGATGCATAAATGATTATTAGACGTGCTGAAGTGGTTAGGAGATTGAAATTGCTTGAAGATGCAGCTGAATCGATTATTACGTTCCTGCAAAGCCCGGATATGATTAACGAACCACGCCCTGATAAGAAGTGCAATGGAAATGATGTGTGAGGTGTTTAATATATGACCAGTTGGTTGAAATATTAAGCTTGGTGTAGAACTGGAGCTATTGCGAATGGATTGAGCTAAGTTGGTGGTTTAGCCGACTGCCGCAGGAATTTATTGGTTGTACTTGCAGATGTGAAATGGTATTGCTGATGAGATGGAGGTTTGAAATGGTATTATGTGCAGTTTGGGGTTTTTATGAGGTTTATGTGATTCAATTGGGTTAAAAATGGTTCATTTTGTTGATTTTACAAGGGTGGGTGTGTGTGTGATCCAGCTTTCAGCTTTAAAAATGGTTCATTTTGTTGAAATGGTATTATGCCCACTTCTACTACTTCTTCTCGAGATGATCCATCTTTCATAATATATAGACGCTACAAATACAAGTGTGAAGGCGATTGGGGTGATGAGGAAGACATATTTTTTTAACCAAATTACGTATTTGAGGAATTTTGATGAATCATCTTCACCGAATGTTTGATTTGAAAAATTAGAGGTCGTGGTGGTGGTAGAGGCAGAGCAGGAAGCAAAGGAGGAGGTCGTGGTGGTGGTGGAATGAAAGGTGGTAGTAAAGTGATTGAGTAATGTTGTTAGTTGTTTTTTCTCTTTTCACTTCAATCACAGAACATATGGACTCCTCTTTGATGAGGTTCTAACTACAGAATCCCTGCAATTTAACCTTTTATGGTCTCTAATTTACGGTATCTATTTTTTTTTTGTCTTATGATGTTTGTGTGTAATCTTCAAGTTCAATTACAGGTGATTAAGGGTCTGGACCAAGGGATTGGTGGGGGTGAAGGTGTGCCTCCAATGGTATGCTTGCAAGCAACATGAGCTATCAAATCTTTGAACTTTTTGATCCTTTCTTGATATTTTCCTCTATTTGTGGGATAAATAAATTTAAAGTTATCCTTCACTTGCCTGCAGGAGGGAGGCGTAAACTTCAGATTCCTCCGGCATTAGCATATGGACCTGAACCTGTAGGATGCTTTGGGAGGCGTAAACTTCAAAACTGCAGAGGTACCAGTTTATAGATTAGCAAGTAGGATGACAAGAATTGGCAATGGCGCATCCCAGTGAGCTTCTTCCCTTGCTTTCTCTGCATCCCAGTAACCCAAATTTCTTAATAAATCTTTACAACTGGTGCTGGTGATGCATTTGTGAGTGGGCTGTTGAAGAAGTTTTCTGCTGACCTAAATCTCTACAAGGTACTCTATCCCTCCTTTATACATAAATTTGGGTGAAAATATTTGGTTAGGTCATGCATTTTTCATTATTACAGACGTTTATGTTGTCGTCTATGGTTGAATTACCTATGCAACAATGTCAAAGTTTCTTGTACTGTATATCTGTAGCCATCATTCCCCATAGAAAACTTCCTTGCTCGTAGTATCTGTTCTCCAAATGCTGCTTAGTTGTCGGGCAAATTAGATTTTGCGAAGAACAAAAATTAAGAACAAGTACTTCTCGCTCACTTTCTCTCTAACAATTCTTGTTATACGTAATTACTATAAACACTATCAGGGTATTAAGATGTACGTCCTTGGAATTTTTCTGCGTTTTTGGCTTCTTAAAGTTGCTAGTCACAAACTAGTATTTGCGGCCAATATCAAAATACGTCTCCATGCCATACTGAAAGGTTACTGAGCAATATTTTAACTATAGGGACTAGTATGAGCTTCTCTTGTTATGAGTCGCCATTTGTCATCCCATTCTTGTAACATTTTATCCTTCCCTTTTTTTTTGCACAAAATTTACTTTTATATCCACTGAAAAACAAACTTTCCAGATATCATACTAACAGTCACAATAGAGTATCTAAAGACCAGAACACATCAACTGGTGTGCAATGTGGAAAATGGAAATTACAACTCTTGCATGTTATAAATCTCATAATTCATGAAATTGGAAGTATGAGGTGCAGGGGAATTTTTCACATCTATATATTCTTTTAAGTTGTAACCATGGAAACACTCTTTTTTCTTTTGTGCATAAAAGAGTTCGTTGTGTTATGTGCAGGACGAGAAGAAATTGAGAGAAGCTTTTTTGTTTGCAAATGCCTGTGGAGCACTCACGGTCACAGAAAGAGGTGCAATTCCTGCCTTGCCTACGAAAGAAGCCGTAATTCAGGTCTTACCGAAAGTTGAAGCATGAGATCCCCTCAACCCAAGGCAGCAGTTATGACAACCTTCATATGAGAATTTAATGGAGGCTGGAGTTATCGACCAAGCAAAAGTGACCAGGTGTGCACTGCAAAATGCTGCATCCAGCAGTTATGACAACCTTAAGGTTTCCCCAAACAACAAAATCACCACCCCCAACCACCACTCCAATTGGTAAAGCTTCACTCCATCCCTAAAATAAGAAGAATTCGTAGGGGGTTTTTAGGGATGGAGTGAAGCTTTACCAATTGGAGTGGTGGTTGGGGTGGTGATTTTGCTGTTTGGGTGCTAAGCGTGCTCCCAAGTCAAAAGTTGCCACCCGATTCAGTTTATATGAGAAAAATGAAGCACAGATGTACGTTTTTTTTTTCGGGTATGGCTTGCAAACCAGTACGTTAAATTGATGGTATTGTCTTTTTTGTAAGTTAATTTGCTTGTGTGGCGATACTAAAGTACATATCACGTTTAATGGAGTGGATTTTATAATCAGAAGTGGATAATTATAATTATAAAATCTTAATTAATAATTAAAATCCAGTATTGATTTTTAAATTGTAATTTTCGGATTTTCTAAACTAGGAGCACAAAAATTTGGTTGCTTAAAAAGTTTAAGCAACCAAATTCGGGCCGTATTTCATTTGCTCCTAGGGTGCTTGGTATAGGTATTAAGCAATCACAATAAATTTGGTAGCTTAATAACTGAAGCAATCCACTTCAGGCCAAGTCGTTCCATGTATATATTAACTAGGCATTTCAATCGCTCATAGGGTACTTGGTCTAGCTCTGAAGCGATTGGTATTTCACTTGCTCTAGTATGGTTGCTCTATCTATGAAGCGATCGGTGTTTCACTTGCTCTATTATGGTTGGTCTATCTATGGAGCGATGGTTATTTTGTTTGCTCCCGTAAGGTCGGTCTAGCTATGAAGCAATTAAGAAAATAGATGCTACATGATAGTTGGTTGATTACTAAAGCGATTGCGTAGCTGCTCTAGACTTGTACAAATCGCACCTTTTGCAACTAACGCGCGAGAGCCAAATTATGCCAAGAACTTCGAATGTTTGGAGTACACAATTTGACTAGTGGTGAAGATGATATGCTTTTAAGGTTCCAAATTAATGCTACAAAAGTCCATTGTGATGTATTCTTGAAGCGATTTGTTTATCTTCCAAGATGGGAAAACCCAAGTTTTTTCCAAGAAATCTACAAAAACACCAAAGTTGACCAACACAGAGCAAAGGAAATTCACATGTCAAGAACAGTTACTACTGAAGACTTTCCTTCCTCAATCCCAACTGTGCTTACCTATGAAGTTGTTATATCTCTATCATCAAGCCAAGTTACATTTATGAGTAATATGTTATATGCCGCTAGCATGGTTAACAAGATCAGATTGCCGTTGGTGACAAACGTGGTTCCGCGTGAATTCACTTTTGTGTGGATAGAAGATTCTGACATATTTCAAGCGACATTCAATAACATGGAATCAACTATTGACAAGGTAGGATTCAAGAATTTTTCTCGAAACGTAGAGGCTGGTTTACAGGTAAGTCTTTCTATTATTCTTTTCTTACAATATCAGAAATTCTTAGAATGGGCGAATCATGCTTCCATCTTGAAAAATGTAGGCTCACTTGTTTCCTGCATAAACGTAAACGTAAGCGGCAGTGTTGCTTTAATTGGTTCCCTGCCTTTGAGGATGTGGCACATGGTTGCAGACCAGTTGTGGAAGCCGCCTTGGCACCCACTTGAATGGAATTATTTATACTGGTCCTTGATCTCCTTGCACATGTCAAGCTTCCCAAGATTATGGCATCCACCTTCGTTAGCAGGTGCAGAGCCTAGTGATGTTTCCGACTGGAAATTAGTACTCTATTTGGACTGGAAATTTCGTACCCCAATTACCGATTTTGGGAATGCAAGAAATGTTCAAGAGAGGAACAAACTGGTACCAAATTTTGATAGTCAGTTCCATAGTGCTGTTACGAACGAGTACCATCACTACGGGAAAAATCATCATTGACGACACTTTATTAGCGTTGTAGTACCCCTACGACAACGCTTTTTTATGTATTGTGTAGGTGGGGTATTGTAGAAAGTCCAAGCTTTTCTACAATACTTGACAAAGCGTTGTAAATAGTGTTGTGATTCATGGGTCGACAATATTTTCCCAAAGTTGTGATTCTCTTTCAAATTTTTTTTGAAAGCCTAACACAACCCTTGCTTGTGTTGTAGGAATATCTTGGACAACACAAGTAGGGTATTGTGGAAACATATGTAACAACAAATACTGGTATTACGAATAAGATTTGCACGTCACTTTTGTGAGCTGTGGAACTATCTTGGACAACACATAGTTATGTTGTAAAGAAAGTATTTCACAATATCTGGGTTGTGTAGTTGAAAACTGGAAGACAACATCTATTAGCATTGTGAATACTACTGTCATTACACTTCCTAGAGTTGTACAACTATCTTGGACAATACCTAGTTTGAGTAGACATTCTTTCACAACCACTGGTTTGTGTTGTTGAAATATGGAATACAACTCTTATTAGACATTGTGTGCATAAAACTATTTTGAAAAAAAAAATTATAGCTGAAACCTAATTGCCGAAAGTATTTCACATTCACATTAAGGTGCCAGTGTAACACATTTACATTCATTCAAGTTAACATGTCACTCCAATTGCATTATCTAGCTAACTTCAAATCAAATCACCTAGTATGAAAGTGTGTTGTGCAACAAAAGAAAAGAAAATGATAAAAAAATTTGAACATGACCAAAAATATCATATAAATCGTAAAACGTAGATATTTCCCTCCCCTACAAATATGGCATTAGAATACACTTCCTTGGATTTCTACAAACTATTCAACTTCCCTGAATATAATTCCACTGCTCCAACCAATTCCTCCCCTGCAATGTTTTCCTAGCATTCATCTAATACATTCATTTCAGCTCTTGCTCTATTTGTTGCAGCTCATATCACCCATTACTCCAACCAATTCCTCCCCTGCAATGTTTTCCTAGCAATCATATAATACATTCATTTCAGCTCTTGCTGTATTTGTTGCAGCTCATATCACCCATTCAGCTCATCAGACTCACACTTTGCTCAACCTTTCTTGCACATCAATCTCCTTCAGCTCTGCCTCTATAAACGCTACATAAATGTGGTTGTCTCATCACCATCCTAATAAAATACTAATTTTTCATTTGCAAAAACTAACCTTGATATGAGATATTTATCTGTTTACACGCCTGTTTATGCCCTGAGCACCAATGGGATACAACAGAAAAAGCCAACACTTCCTCTTTAGGATTGACTTGGAAAATTAGCCAAAAGACCTCATTAACCAAAATTTCCTGGCGTTATTCAGAACAATAGCGCGCAACCCTGCAATCACTGCAAACATGGCCAACAATAAAAGGCATGACATCATTAGATAGCAAGATAAGCAAATTCATATCCAATAACAACAGTTGATTTGGCAGCTTCCTCTGAACTGAGAGGCTCAAATGAAGGACGGATGGAGAGTAGAAATAACACAGCATGCTCTTTAAGTGAATTCCATTCTGACTTGACTTGAGCCTTATAACTAGAAATATTGAACGTTACATATGCAGTTACAGCAGCTGGCTTGACCTCTCCTATGTTCGGTTTCTTTACCTCTTTAATCCCGAATTCCTTGACTGGCACTCCCATCCTTGACCAACCTCGAAAACCGGTTTCTCCCTAAATATTTATGTATGCAAGAAGATGCAGAATGGCCTCCTAAATGTCTTCTCGAATTTCATATGTTGATTCAAGACGGAAAAGATTGAAGTTTCTCAAAATATAATCATGAAGGGTCAGAATCTGAAGATTAATCTTTGGGAGTGCCGGGCATCCTTCCCCGGAGTAATTAATACTTGGAACGAGGCACTCATCCCATATTATCTGTTCATTTGGGTATAAGGGAAGTGCATTTATAGCCTCTTTTTGGGACTGCCTTTTCTCAAGAAAGGAGACCATGACTTCAAGAAGAAAATCAACCCTCTCAGTCCATGAATCCTTGTTGTACACCAACTGAAGCTGTAAATATAATAGTGTCAACCACCATATAAACATACAACCAATATGCAAATAAAAAAGGAAAATAACAAGTCGATCACAGACCTTATCGCAAACCAAGTCTTTTAGCTCCTCGGGAGAGAGCACAAACAACTTGTTTGACAGATCAGATCTTCTGTGCATTGAGCCAATATTAGCCAATGCAAGTTCGTTCAACTACCATGATCAAAACATAAAATGGGTGAGATACGATAATCTATATAAACAAACACATCTATATAACTAGCGTGTAACTCATATCCAAAAGACAGAATACACTGTATGCACACGAAACTGATTTAACACACCTTGGGAACTTTCTCAATGTCAATAACTGGAAATTTTTAACGCGAGAGTAATGAGCAACAAGCACGTTGTTATCAGATAGCTGCTTCCCAGTATGATCATTAATCTCAAACCCTTCGTACAACTGTAAAAGATCAACCAACTGTGCAAAAAACCGTCCTTTTGGGTGGTTATAAAGAGCACTTAAATGACATTATGGAACAATTGCAACATCAGAAACAACAGGCCTCAAAAACCTGCAAACACGGAAAATTATTGTAAACGAACAGTGTACCACAGAATTCTTAATACAGCAACAGTGTATGTGCATCTCACCTGTTAATGGGGAAGGCTATATTGGTACTCATCTTCAGTTCCTTGCTCTCCATCTGGTTCAACAAGAACAACACCAATACATTCTAGTTCAGACCCATCTCTGCAATTCAAACACTGAGCACCTAGAGGAGTGTCAATAGAGCCATTTGAGGTAGATAGAGATGCAGTAGAGCATCAAAATGATGGTAAAACACTTGACAGTAGATTCATTTCGAGCTAATCTTCTTCTAAATGAAGAAGAGAAAAATGGAGAATTACTCAACAATGAAGTTGAGTTGCTCTTGTCACTAACATTACCTCCCAGAACCGTAAATACAGCTGCAAATGCTACAGTTGGAATAAGGGAAGCAACTACCATGCAGAAACCAGATGTGTCTTTCATCCAATCCCCTCCTTTCTCCACCAAATCCTCGTGTTGATGTGTAAATATAAATTGAGCTGTATTTCCTTTTCTATTTCGTCGGACCTTATCATCCTCTGGTATAATACTTTCAACCCCCTGAATAATAGGAAGGTCAGTAATGCAATGATCAAAAAGAAGAGATCGGGTCAGTTAATCATATCGGATGTCATGAGTTTATAACCCTTACCTTAAACCACTGCAACTCTCTTTGCACCTGAAGAGCTGTACCACATACAAAATTGAGTTGAACAGGAGGTGCAATCTAAGTGAAGTGTCCATATTGGTTGCAGGGTACATGGATATGGCTGGCAATTTGGGTCCTCGCCAAACACCCCAAGTATTTTTCAGAACCAACAAGTTTCAACTAGAGAGGTTTAATCCTACTTGTGAAGAAGAGATACAAAGACACCCATATGCGTACATCCCATTTGGAATTGGACCTCGACAATGTATTGGAATAAAATTTTCAATACAAGAGATTAAGTTGGCTTTGATTCATCTTTATCGTAGATACTCATTCCAGCATTCCCCAAATATGGAAAATCCTTTGGAGTTTGAGTACGGAATCGTACTCAACTTCAAGTATGGTGTCAAACTTAGAGTCATTAGAAGATCAACCTGATTAATGAATACAGCAGACGCAAAGCATGTAAGTCGAACGTTCTTACTTTATTTTAATTATCAATGTAACAAAATATTCAATGAATCAAAAAAAATTCTAAGAGGCTTTATTTATATCTTGACTTTTTACAGACTCACACACACACTATTCATAAGATAAAACAGAAAATAACTGGCAAATGTGTAGAATACACGAGAGTAACATACCCCTCTTGTTATCCCTCTTGTTGAAGACTTTCTTATATTTTCTGGAAATCAAATCAATCATATATTCATATCCCTCTTGTTGTTGCTGCAGCTGCAAACATAGGAAAAGTTCAGTTTAACCTAACAATCCAAAGGAATCTGACATGAAGTCTAAAATTAAAGAAAAAAAGACAAAGGGGGAAACCCACCTGACATGAAGTCTATTAATCTTAACTTCAAATCACATCAACTCTTCAAGACCTCTATATCACCACCAAAAAAACCCATCTTCTAATTCATTCTCGATACCACAGTTCAACAAAGATCTCCTCTGTAATTCCACCAGAAACTCATCATCCCCAATTGAGATCAGATTAACTCAATTTACCACCAGTTCATGTCATCTCAAAATCAGCTGAAAATCGAATACAATCGAGCCTGCAATTTGAGATACAACCATCATTTTCTTATTAACTTCTTGCCTTATAATACAGTATCCATCTTCAGCTTAAATCCAACATCAACACCACCAATTCAAATATAAACCCATTTAATTCCCGACATCAATGTTAAAATCAAAAACCCACATCAATATCTACATAAAAAAACTACAAAAAACCACACATTAAACTTTAATTCAAACAAAATATCAACATCAATCATGAATGCACTCATGTGTTCCTGTGCATAAATGAGCTTACCAAATTCATATATGTATTTGGGAAAAAAGAATTATACCTTTATCCAGAATCTTAGATTGAAGCAGTTGATTTTGATTTTCTGTTTTGCCTCGATTAAACTTCTGGATCATCGTTTCAAACCCTAACTATCAATTTTATTTTCAATCACCATCATCTATTCTTAGAAACCTAAATTTCCTCCTCTGATCTAAATTCTTTCTCCAATTTTAGATCAACACATTGATTTATAATCCTCAAATCACCAAACCCAATCTCTAATTTCTTCTTGTTTATCACATCGATTAAATCACCATCTTCAACTCCATTAAACCACCGTCTATATCTCAATCAAACCCTAGATTTTCTGTTCTTGCCTATAACAACAATCAAATTGAGAGAAACCACCAATTTAGTCTCAAACCCTCACTCCTGAAATTCTCGGACTCTAACAGACGCCATGGGTTCTGATATTACTTTGTAAAAGTGAAAGAGAAACAACAAGAGAAACAAAGAGAGATAATTGAGATGATCTGAAATAACTATCTGTGTCCTCAATTTCCTGTTTCAATCGAACAAAAATTAGGGTTTTTTCTGCAAGGGAAAGGTTATGAGAGATTAGAGAGAAAGAGATGAGCGAAAATAGGGAAGAGGGAAGAGAAGTGAGAAAAGTGAGAGAAAAGTGAGAGATGAACGGTGGAGATTTAGTTAGGGAATGTCATACGGATTAGGGATATTTTTGGATGGTAGAGATTTGACTAGGGATTATCATACGGATCAAGGAAATTGTGTTCATTTTGTGCTAATACGAACTCATGTATTCGGTTCTATTATCAACATTCGACACGAAAAAAGTTCTAAAAAAAATATTAATAAATTTATGACATTGATATCGACATTCTAATGTAAAAAAAATCCAAAAAATGTATAAGAATGAATCGGGAAAATAAAAATGAATTCGATAATTGGTGTGTTTTTGTGCTTTCTCTTTGTGTTTCCGGTTTAAATTTGGACTAGTCACATAGGTCATGAAGTAATTTGGACTAGTCATACAGGTCATAAAGTAGCTTTAGTATATGATACATCATTGAAATCGATAAATATGAAGCTCAGTGTTGATTCCAACTTCAAATGCGGTATAACGACAAACAAACTATGAACCGAGAGGGTTCAGGCTTCAAACTTAGCAGGATATATCATCAAAATCGATAAATATGAAGCTCAGTGTTGATTCCAAATTCAAATGCCGTATAACGACAAACAAACTATGAACCGAGAAGCTCCGGGAGGGTTCAGACTTCAAACTCAGCAGGATATATCATCGAAATCGATAAATATGAAGCTCCGGGAGGGTTCAGACTTCAAACTTAGCAGGATACAACATCGAAATCGATAAATATGAAGCTCAGTGTTGATTCCAATTTCAAATGTGGTATAACGACAAACAAACTATGAACCGAGAAGCTCCAAGAGGGTTCAGTCTTCAAACTTAGCAGGATACAACATCGAAATCGATAAATATGAAGCTCGGTGTTGATTCCAACTTCAAATGTGGTATAACGACAAACAAACTATGAACCGAGAAGCTCCGAGAGGGTTCAGGCTTCAAACTTAGTATGATACATCATCGAAATCAATAAATATGAAGCTCAGTGTTGATTCCAACTTAAAATGTGGTATAACGACAAACAAACTATGAACTGAGAAGCTCCGAGAGGGTTTAGGCTTCAAACTTAGCAGGATATATCATCGAAATCGATAAATATGAAGCTCGGTGTTGATTCCAACTTCAAATGTCGTATAAAGACAAACAAACTATGAACCGAGAAGCTCAGGGAGGGTTCAGACTTCAAACTCAGCAGGATATATCATCGAAATCTATAAATATGAAGCTCAGTGTTGATTCCAACTTCAAATGTTGTATAACGACAAACAAACTAAGAACCGAGAAGCTCCGAGAGGGTTCATACTTCAAACTCAACATGATATATCATCGAGTGGACTATTATAAGTCGGAAACTTCGTAAGAACGATGAATCCGTCAATTTACATGTAAGATTCCTTCAGAATATTCCCTGAAACCTCAAACAAACCATATTCTGGCATATTGTATGCATACCCTGGCTCCGAGATCAAAATTTGGCCGTGAGTGGAGTACTATAAGTCGAAAACTTCGTAAAAACGATGAATCCATCCATTTACAGGTAAGATTGCTCCAAAATATTTCCCGAAACCTTAAAGAAACCTTATTCTGGTATATTTTATGCATACCTTAAACACTTTTGGCGACTTCGAGAAAGAAAGTGGCTCCGAGCTCAAAACCTAACAGCGAGTTGACTACTAAAAGTTGGAAACTTCGTAATACCGGGGAATCCAACCATTCATAGGTAATATTCCATGGAATATTCTCTGAAACCTTAAACAAACCCTATTTCTTCATATTGTATGCATACCTTAAACAAATGTTACTTCACTCACCAACTCTTTATAACTTGATAGAAGTATGAGCATCCACTTA